>WOGP01004399.1:0-14053 GCA_015342065.1 Leptinotarsa undecemlineata | reverse complement strand
TTGATGTGGGCTCTCAGAATATATCCATGAATCTTTTATACAGGATATCATCTGACTTGGCCACCCCCATCTTTGAATTTTTAATTACGGACCTGTATTTTTTGTTGTAGTTTTTGGATCGTAGACGTTCACTTCATACTGAGAAATTAAATTCAATTTTATATTTCGGGATTTTTTGGCAATATTCCATTATAATTGTGTGAATTATTCCCTTTTAAATTACGGTCCTGGAAATTGCTTGACTGAGTTGAATAAAAACATAATAGCAACTTTCACGTCTCCCTATATATCGTAGAGTTTTTTCGGAAGTGTTTTTTTTTTCATTTTTAGGTACCTATTCATATTTTTTCCATTGCTCTGAGCGTTTTCTACAAAGAACTTCGAATAAGAAAACCTTTTATGATTATCTGAAACATATCTAAAACAAAAACATATTATATGTGTTTTGATGAGCAGAAAAAAAATGGTAGCGATAATAACATCCGAAACGAACACTATAATTATAAAGAAAATTGAATCGATTTCACTTTTCACTTATTAATTTTATTTATTGCAGACCAGCTGAATATAACGAAAGAAACGGCAGTTTTGAAAGCTGCCACCATTTGGGGTATTTTGAGAGGTTTAGAAACATTCTCTCAACTTCTTTATATAGGGGATGAACAGCTATCGGTAAGTATCAGTATACAGTGCATTCTAACAAAACTTGGCCGATCCTATAATCCAGAAGAGGACGTGTTTTAAAAACATTCCAAACAACATCCAAGCAACCAAGAAATGTTTCTGGCGTCAATGTTTTGATTTGTTTCTCATTTATAGTGCCGATTTTTCGCGCACTTTCTGTAATGGCGGGTTCGCGACTACTTCCCGCGGGATTTGGGGCTTCGTTTTGGCACCTTTCAATACTGTGTACCAGATTTCTTATGGATATGTTCTCTCCTCCTTTCTGTTGAAGTTTTCCTAGTGTTTGTGTATTTCTATGGCTCGTTAATAAATTCTTGTTGTTAGTCTCTTGGTATTTTTGAAAAGTATTTTGTGTTTTCCGTCGGACAATGCATATTCAGTAACTGCAGACTCCTTAGTCTGTCCCAATCGGCAACTCCACTTGTGGTCGACTATCGGTGGGTACCAATGCTCATTTTCGTCTGACCTATGTAAACTTTACCGCAGTTACGTGGAATCCTGTAAACTTCCGCTAGTTTGGGTGGATCTCTGCTGTCTTTTGCTGATTCTTTCAGGATTATGATATATTCCGCGATACGCGTCCAAGGGACAAGAAGAGAAACACCAGTGAAGAGCAATCCCAATCCGTGCTACTCGTCCAAAAGAGAAGAAGAGGAACACCAGTAAAGAGCACCCTCAAGGTACTGTCTATCTGCCATACATAGCAGGTGTCACCAACTGAAGCGGGAAAATTTTAAAGAAGATGAAAATCAACACCGTCTTCAAACCTTACTTCAAACCAAGATTGACAAAACTAGTGTTTTCGTACTAGATCTAGTGATTTCGGAACATGTTCAGTACGTTAGTGTTACATTTAATAATATATCTATTACATTTTGGCAAATAATTTATATTTAGTACATTTTTTAGTACAAATGAGACGCTCTTGTCAAAAATGTCAATTGTCACTGTCAATTGCCATATTTGAATTGTAAACAAATGTTAACCACGGTAAAAAGTGTTTGCCATTTTAGTTATAAAAATTATAATAATGGACAAGTACCTTGTGAATTGTAAATTATAATTGATGATCATGTATCAATTCGCTTTATTTTTAAAGGTTGGTTATACGAGAAAAAAAGCAGGTTACTTCAGAACTAGAACCGTTCGTAGTGGTGCAATCAGCTGTCGCACCACAACGATCGACAACCCTCAATGAAAGTATTGTTTTAGAAATTGACACTGATATTAGCCAAGCAGAATTAGATATTAGAGACACTTGTTTCTATCATAATAACGATAATATGTTATTTTCTATAAAAGAGGTATAGTATAGATGCATTTGTTTAGCTGACATGTGAATACGTTTTTTTTGTTACATATTTGTTACATACAAATCAGCGTGAGTTTACAGGATTTTATGTAACTGTGGTAAAGTTTATATCGGTCAGACGAAATTGGTACCCGCCTAGTCGAGCATAAGCGGAGTTGCCGATTAGGACAAACCGGGAAGTCTACAGTTGCTGAATATGCACTGTCCAACGGAGAACACAATATCTTTTTGGAAAATACCGAGAGGCTAGCAACGTCGTCGAATCATTATTCAACAAGAATGTATTTAGGAGCCATAGAAATACAGAAACACCATGAGAACTTCAACAAAAAGGAAGAGAGAACATATCTACCAAAGATCTGGCACACATCATTGAAAGGCGCCAAAACGAAACCAAGTCACCCAAATCGCGCCATTAGGTACAGAAAGTGCGCGAAAAATCAGCAATATAAATGACATGACAAAAGCATGTTTCGCGCCGGGATGCTGGTAATCACTTTTACCTAATCTAAGGCTAATCACCATGCGCCCTGCAGTTGCAAAAACACATTATAATTTGAATATTTCATTGATTGATATCTCGAAACTGTATAATTCACAAACAAAAACACTCACACGTCTACTTTTTCGGCGACGTGGACAAGTAGTTTCCGCACGTTCAGTTTCACATTCTAATTAACCGGCAATTAATTTTGAATCAGACAACAATTTGTCAAACGCGATTTCCGTGCGGTATTGTTCTTTATCTTTTTTCACGTGATCCACCAGTTTGATCGCCTCTGAAAGAATGATGTTAGATTTTTGCAAAGTTTTGCTCACAATATCAATCTTTTGTAAAATGTACCATAAAACAACTGTACATAAAATTTTTAAATACTTTAATTTACCCATTAATGAATTTGCCATGTTTCGGATATCGCTATCATACTTGATGTTGCTAAAAATACAATGTAAAGCATCTTATATATTATCCATATTAAAACATAAAGCTTTAAGTACTTCAAATCTACTTTCCCAACGCTAATTCGAAAGATGTTTCAATGTTAAAATAAGTATATATTTCATAACATCCCGGCGAGATGTTGATGCTGCCAAAAATACATATTATATTTCTTACACAATTGAGAGAGTTTGTCAAACGAATTTACGCCTAAAACCATAATAATTTAGGAACCATTTCGCTGGAAAATACCACAGAACTTATAGTTTGTGTACCGTTCAGATAGACAAAACTGAAACTGTCGTGCTCACTTTCAACAGCGCAACTCAGTAGATAGTACCTAATTTTCTAAATTTACAAAAGTTAATTTTTGAACGCCGTCGCTCAACTAAATATTTGTCAGTTTGAAATAATGATTTTGGAATAGGATTTATTGTAGAAGAGCATTACCTCGAGATCAATAACATTGGAAAAATACTCGTATATTTTCTTCTTCTCTTTCATCATGGCGTCAGCTACTAAAGACTATAACGTACTGACTGTGCATTCAATTGTCAGCTGTCAGCTTCGAGTGCTGTCCACTGCCTTTTCTTCTTCCATATTGTTTTCAATATTGATTATTTGTAGAAAATTCTGTAAAAGTTCCGTGGAAAATTCCGCTACGGTAGCGGAATTCTGCTACAGTTGACAACATTGGGAATGAGATTGGAGGTACCTAAATAGAATTCCCAATTTCTAGTTTTGGGTGCGACTGCAACTTAGAACCCCCGGGTAAAGACAACAATGGAGATTGTAACCTAAGATCACGGCAAAACCCAGAAACCAACCAAAACATTAGAAAAACTTTATTTTGCGACAATTTTTCTCATTTACAATAGAAACACTGACGTGTTCTTTGAATTTTTTAATTACATGTTCATTTTTGAGATACAGGGAACGTCAAGTTTCGGTCGAAACGCCCTACAAAATATTAACAAATCTCATTGAAATTAAAGCTCAGAATCAACACTACTTCCATCGTCGATTATCCCAGATTCACCCATCGAGGTTTGCTGTTGGACACTTCCAGACACTACATTCCCGTGAGAAAAATCCTCACCACTTTAGACGCGATGGCTTACAACAAGTTCAACGTTTTCCATTGGCACATTGTGGACGATCAAAGTTTTCCTTACGTCAGTGTCAAATATCCGGAGCTCAGGTAGGAAAAAACTTTAACTGTAGCGACCTCGCTTTCGATCGGGTGCAATTTATGATAAAACATAGTTCCAGTCCACGGTTTTCAATAACCATCGTAACTTCTGAACGACTTGTATAATGTAAAGGAGATTTTGCGTTTACATGATCATCCTTGATTGGGTCGATGAAAGAACACACGTGCGTCATTAATGAAATGCACGATAAAATAAATACTTTTATACTTACTTTTCTTCTACAAGTGAAACAGGGGGTAGAAACCTTCAATGAAATGTTCTTCAAATGTTTTATTCACGTTTTTACCCAATCTATGTAAAGTTATAAAAACCCGCCCAGAAATCCAGTAGGTAATTAGTTGCCCTATACAACCCAAGGTAGGCAACCCGTCAAACGACATTGGAACTGTAAGTTGCCGCCGCAGTAGGGGATTTTTCTTTGATATTTGCATCTCACAGAACTGAAACTATAGGTTTATGTTCTATAGTACACCCTCCAAAAGTCGAAATATGACTAAAATGACGGTAACGTGAATCGAATGTGCAATTCGCAAATATAATTCGATATATGTGAAATGTCGATTATAAGCAAACAATAGAAATAAGCTAGAAATGAAATGATGAAGATAATCGATAAAAAATGTAAAAAATGTTTAATCCGGAAAATTTCAAAAATACAAAAAAATTCATAGAAAATGTATGATGTTTCGATCATTAGTATTCACAATCGCTCCCGAGCAATAACTTTTAACGCTTGTACGAGTAGATACCAACAAATATGAAATAGCTTGTTCCAGTTTCATATTATTATCTTCAATATTTTCTTGATTTTATTATTTCCCTTTTCATTGTTTGAACATAATTGTAATTCCCGTAGTAATTTTGTCATACAAAGAACTGAATATTTTTCTCTTCATAATATTATTTCAGAAAAATTACCGGTTTCTCTCATTTTCATTCACTCTTGTTGCATGTTGCATCATAGTAAGGTTTTTCTAAAACTTTCAGTGACAAAGGAGCGTATTATCGCAAGCTAATATACTCCGTAGATGAAGTTCAGCAAATAATAGAGTACGCGAGGTTGAGAGGAATCAGAGTAATGCCAGAATTTGATACTCCAGGTGAGTAAATGTCTCGTGAATGTCCTTAATATGATTTTCATTATTCAAATGACATTTTGAACATTGTTCACTAAAAACCATTCACCGAAATCATTCCACTGAAAAATATTTCACCGAAGAACAATTCATTGATTTGAAAATCATTCGATGAACTATGTATCTTGTTGTGCAACTACAATAATTGATACAATCTAAGTATTTCAACTAGTATTATTATTATTATGACAGGCCATACAAGATCTTGGGGAGTGGCTCACCCGGAAATACTAACAGCTTGTGAAGGTAATTTCACCGGTAAATTGGGACCAATTGATCCTTCGAAAGAAATTGTCTACGATTTCCTTGAAGGACTATTCGAAGAAATTCACGAAACTTTCCCGGAAGAATATGTGCATCTAGGAGGCGATGAAGTGGGTTTCGAATGTTGGTACGTATGTAATTTCAAATAAAATAATCTTCAACGGTCAACTGATATAATGAGGTAAGTTTGTTTGTAACTGCTGAATAAACATAAATGACTATTAGACCATTATACGATAGTTCGGTGTTCTCTGCATCTTTTCCATCAGACAAAAATCAGAATATTGATGAAACAGCCCAATCACATTGACAGCTCAATCATTTCCAACAGGAAAATCAAACTGATCTTTCTACTGAAGATGATGACTTGGTGATCGAAACACGTGTCGAGATGTTACAAATAACGGTTTGGTGTTGGGAAAAAACTCCAGTAAAATTCAATTGTAGAAGTTGTTGATTTATCACCATCCATAGTAATGAAACAATCTCCACATTATTAACGTGTTTCGGTACAAAGTGGCTTCCTCAATCGAAATAATTCATTAAACTATTCTAGAATGCATTTTATTAAACCTTGTAATACATTGAATGTTTCAAAAGTCAAGTTACATGGACATATTTCGAATCAACTTCGATACCTGTCAATAAGATACCAAAGAAAGAAAATGTTATGTTATAGTTGATTCTTTCCGTTCTTAGGTTAGAAGCAGACTATAGCCTCTGAAATGTTTGAGTTACACTATTAGGATAACCGTATAAGTGAAAATTACATATATCTCGTTTTATATTTATTACAATTTCTTTGTCACTAATATTGGATATGAACTCGGCAACATCGTAAAACTTATTCATATTGTATAACTTGATCTTGTTGTATTCTTGTTCTTCTGAATGTGCGGGCGATGTTGCCAACTTCTTTTGAGGTCGATTTGATGGTTGGTTCCGAAATTATGAATCGTTTCATATTTCGCAACACAACATTTATATTTGGAATTTTGTTAGAGATATTTGGAATTTTGTTAGAGATATTTGATTAGGTAATACCAATCGGATAGTTATGTCCTATATTCATTCATGCATTTTTTATGCTTAACAAAAATCACATACATGTTGGAACGTGGTTTGAAAAATGAGTGAGTTCCAATAGTAGTGACGTCACAGTAATTTTTGAAACTTCAAATTTTCATCGAAATCGTTTGCTCATGGAACTAGCGACTAATAATGAGTTTTTTTTGGATACTTTGAAGGTCTATCTATCATTAGCTTTCTGTGGAATTATCAATTAGGACGAACTGGTTTTCCCTTTCAACACCTGCGAAAAGTCCTCCATTACATTTTTTATTGTGGAAGGTGGAAATTCCCCAGAAAGTCAATGGTTGGTCATTCGGTTGTTGGACTAATATTTATACTACTTTTCTTGAAGGAAAAGCAACTCGAATATAACAAAGTTCATGGCAAAAAACAACATTTCCGATTACTTTTCTTTGGAGAGCTATTACGTCCAGAAAATCATAAATATGGTGAAGAAACTTGGATCAAAATCCGTAGTGTGGGAGGAAGTTTTCTCCAACGGAGTCAAATTGCCATCAGATACGATTGTGCACGTTTGGTTGAATTGTTCGACTGTGTCAGAGGTAAGTTGATTTGAATACATTAAAAGAGCTAATTATGATCAACAGACACATTGCCACCATTAAAATCGGCACCATAAAAGATTTTGCGTCTTGTTTTGTGATTTGAATTTGACTAAAAGTAACAGTAACAGTTAGCCAGTACCTGTCAAAATTGACATTATTTTAAACAAAAACTCAAAAATGTCATTTCTCCAGAGAATTCCGAAAAAGTCATCTGAAAAAAGTTATTTCTTATGCAATTTTATGAGCTTATACCAATTTTCATCAAACAAAGACAAAAAATATTCAAATGGCGCATTAAAAAAAAATAATATATTTATTTCATATGTATATAATATATCAAATTATTATGGGTAATAATTTTTATGTCAATTTTCATCATTTGAAACCTAATTTAGAACTGACATAGGATTTTTGTAACTTGATATTTGTTGAGTTGTTAGAAGTTCAACCATATTTTTGTAAACAATGTTATTTTTCTTTTTCGGGTTCACCAATTGTAGTTAGCAAATAACTACTAGTGACTCTTTCAACAGAAGTGTATTTACGAAGTTTTGACGGCTGTCTCTTTTAATACTTATCTGACAAATCAATCAACAATCTCACAAACAAGTTTTTTGATATTTTGTTTATTCGAAACACTTCATACTGGGCAATAATGACTGACTGTGATAATATTATACCACAATACAATGAATTTCGATTGCATGATAGCATCGTTGTTTTGAGTACAAAATTCTTTATCGATCAGTATACACCACGAACAGTCGAATAAATATTTATTAGGATATGGAGCGAGAAATACACGTGATATTGAAACGGACAAAACTTTCGAAACAACCAATATTGCCAATTTCAGGACAGTAAAAAATAGTTTTCAAGAACGCTCTCGTCTCTTCTTCTCTTTTTTATGATTTTGTTATCATGTATTTCGTGCTCCATGTTCTATGTTTTTTGATAGTAGATTATCATCTTTTGACAGAGTCCATTCCGCTCGACAGCCTTGATATGTAAAGTTGTGCCCTGATAAATTCTTTAAACATCATGAAAACTAGTGTGTCTTATTGACCAAGAATCCCTAGAAAACATAACAAATATTTGCTTCCCTTCGGCGCGGTAGACCAAAGAACTACTCAATTTTCACAAATTCATAAATTGACATTTTGGAAAATTACCAACAATTGACCTTATTAAGTGATACGACCCCATGGTTGCCAACTGCGGTATAATAATGACATTTGCTAATGAATAAATAACATATCTTTCTTAGTTCCTTCTGCCTTTTCATTTTTAGGACATAATTGGGACAGATCATCTTATATTTCTTCATAGCTGATTTTTCATTCTGGAGCTCCAACTCCATATAGGAACTCAGGAAGTTTATTAATTTATTGGCAAATGTCAAATGTCATTATTTTACCGCTGTTGGCAACCATGGGGTCGCATCACTTAAAGGTCAATTATGACAGTATACGACATGCGTCAACCGTCACAAGTAGATTAAACCGTTAATATGAAAAAGTCTTCCACAATATTATCAATTTCCAAACGTGAACATTTAAATGTCAACTTGACATTGTCTAGCAGTGTCATTTATTGTGCGTTCACCGACTCAACAGTACCGTAGTACAATGTTACTCTGAGCACCAGAACTACACTTTTAAGTTTGACAACCGAAATGAGACTACAGAAATTCAAATGTCTGTTGTAACGTTATTTAATACTTAATAATTGAATTACAACAAAAGTAGTTATACTATTATAATAAGAAAATGAAATTATAATGATGACCGCTGTAGCTGTCAAAAATGCATGATTGATAAAAGATACGAGACACACTATAGGCTGCGTTCCGTCACATCTGTGTTCTGTGAACGAGATTAATAGCTAACCCATATCAATTTTTTACGAGTGTCAAGGAAGGCGAGCCTAGCATGTTGTAGCTTGATCTGATTATGGCTTGGAGACATATCCTCAGCAAATTTATTGTAGAAATGTATTCCTAACCGGAAAAATTAGGAAATTCAGGCACCACAAATTGATTCATAAACACAAAATTCAGTTCAATTTTTTTCATTTCATGCTGCACATAATGATGAGATCAACAGCGAAATATGTTGTTTGTGGCTGGATTCTAATTTTTCCCTCTCTATTACTTACATACATACATAAATGAGTTCGAAAGCATTTTTTTACCAAAATTCTCTCTCGTCCAAATTTCTCTGATATTTGACTTCACTTCTGTGTTGAAATAACTTATAACTTTACAGGTAATTTCTTCAGGAAAACCAGCCCTTCTGTCTGCTTGTTGGTACCTCGATGATCTAGACATGGGTGGCGATTGGCAAAAATACTACTCATGCGAACCGAACAATTTTGCAAGAAACGGTACTCAGAGAAAACTTCTTCTAGGTGGAGAAGCTTGTATGTGGGCAGAGGTAGGTTATACCAAAGAATATACTCTTTTTTTAGAGCTGATAATATATATTCAAAGCAATTTTCTACATTTTCTCGACATTTTCCGTACTCAGACTATGTTGTTGCACTTAGCAACATCCCACCAACAGTTGTTGGTGTTCTTATTATCTACTGATATTAAACGCTTCCTTTTATAAAATAAAAATTTTACTTTACCAAGCCATGTGTGTCGAATGCAAATATTAAAGAAAAAGAAGGGATTTCCTTTTTACAGTTTGTGGTTTAATCACTTATTAGCAAATCTCTTTATATTACACGAAATAATAATAATAACAATAACATGCGTCTCGTATCCGATGTCGATACTGCAGGTCACCAAGCAGCACTGCCTTGATAAGAATACGAATACCATTGACCGCTAAAAAGTCACTAGTGATACGAGTGAGAAGCATCGAGGATAACCTCAAGTTCCATGAGAAATCTTCTCGCTTATTCCAACAGCCTCCCTTTGTTGTAGACAATCCGCCGACCGCTGATCAGGTGGAATCCATCTGAAAGGACATTTATGAACACCCGCAGCCACTTAGATATTCCAGCTCTAGGACAGTTCGAAGATTTCAGCAGAGTAATCTCTCTATAGCCTGGATCGCAAAGCATTTAATACATCGCAAGCGATTTCATACATCGCATGAGCTCATCTTGCGTTTCCTCAGATACCTTGCGGTACCCAACAAAATAGTAAGATGCCTTGAAGAACTGACATAACATTTGATCAGGGCTACAGTCCAAACAGAGAGGGTCAATTTCAGAAGGGGTGTGTTTCAGTGCGATTTCCTCAGTCTTCTTCTTTTCTGCATACGATTATTGCCATTATCCGTTGCACTTAGAAATACTCGAGGGTATAACTGTGGCACCCCCGGAAACCGGAGACATAAATTCACACATATGTTTCATATAGAAAATCTCAAACACATGCCCATGGAGAAATGGACCTCCATCAGTCCTTGGGGTGGTGGAAGAGTACATGCATTCTATCGGGATAGACAAATGTGCAACGGTACATTTCAGTAGAGGACGATGCGGGTATTATGGATAGGATGTGCAACTCGTAGATGGAAGCATCCTGCACCATATGAATGATGAAGGAACGTATACTCACTCGGTGGAACAACGCCACTCACGAAATGTAACATCAGTGAAGAATTTTCTTCGCAGCATATCAGCATTAACTCCGACAGATCTGGTCATCGGAACTGTCGGAAAAGAACAAAGTTCCTGCTATGAATATGCTTACCACTTCACTCATTTGGAGTAGAGAAGTGGTCTAGGAATCGTCCATTCCACAATTGTACTTCCCTCGACAACAAGAAGGTCGTATTTACATGAAAGAATAGTAGTGAATGGAGCCTATAAAGTCATCAGGAGTTAGGATCCCCTTCTTTGTATGGTTCGCGACCATAAGAGAGCAGGAATTGAAACTTTTCTTTCTAGGACAGATACCAGAGCGGCTGATGAACTTGATTCAGTTTTCAACACTTATCTAGGTGATCACAACTCGGTCACCAAATTAGAACTCGTTCAGCAGAAGGCTCACATGGGGTCTTCTTTAACATTGAAGACTTCGACTCATCAAATCACGTGACCATCGCTTTCCACAGGTAGAGTGGGTTTAATTCAGGAACTGAGGAGTTCATCGCTGTCTGCCAGGATGGTGTCTATAACACCTCAGTCAAGATACAAGATGCTTCCCCTTCTCCGAGGCGCCTGAGACCCTAACGCACTTGCTGTCAGCATATACGATCTCAGTCTACATCCATCGACAGAGCACGGCCCTAAGAGCGCTTTAATACCATCTACGGAACTTTTATGTAATTGACGAAACAACTGCGTTGCCCTACACTCCGGAGTATATGTGTTGTGAAAAATGATAATTGTTCAATTTATTTGAACTATGCATTTCAAACTCTCAGGTTCAAGCAAGCTAATAATCCTAACGATATTATTTTCGAACAACAGAGCTAGGCGATATTGGTCGTAGACGCTGTCGTGGTTTGGAACTGTATCCATCAAGAACCATCAAGATAAATAAACCCCTGAAGAAGCCAGCCACTCGTGCTGACAATACGTTAGTATACAGTTCCAAACTACGACGGCCTACAAACCCGAAGGAAGATCGTAACTATGAAAATCTCGGCCGCGAAACCCTTAACCAATTTTCAAGTTCAAGTTTTCAACACCCGGTACCGAGTTTTTTTTTTCGAAATCCCCAAACTCTATCCAGACCACTCTGTTTGGAATATTGGAGTCCTTGGTGGAATGATGCCATCTCTGTTCTCGAGTATCAAGATCACGTCAGCCTACCTTACGAAGACAGAAATCTTGACCAGATCACCAACCTCAAGGTGTGAGGAGTGGTCCTTCTGACGAGCCTTCCTGAAGGTGGCGGCGCTCCGGGTAATGGGTCCGACCAACCTACCCTCCTGTGAAAAAAATTCAAATTGATAATAATAGTAGCTTTTTTGTCGAACAGCTGCCCATTTACAGGACAATACACGGAATTTTTCTTCTCTACGAAACCAGACAACCTAGATGCCTCTGGAAGACCGGCTCAGCTTTTTCAACAAAATTTCACGATTTATTCTATCAAAAGCCTTTGAGAAATCAACATACATCTATCTGATCTCCTAAATCAATAGTATTAGTTCCCCTCAGATATAATACACTTATGCCAGCATTTTTTTTCAATATGCCCTTTTTGGTCCTTGAACTTTCTCAGCGATTCTGTTTTTTATCTCCTCGATCGTCGTAAATCGCCATTCTTTCATGGATCTCTTCAATCTTGGGGCAGGAATAAGTCGCAGAGGGGCAAATCTGGTGAATATGGTGACCGAGGCATGATGACGGTGTTGTTTTTAGTCAAAAAATTACGAACAAGCAATGAAAAGTGAGCAGGTGCATTATCGTGCTGCAAAAGCCATGCTTCTTTTTTCCTCAATACTGGAAGTTTTTTCGCATTGTTTCTCGCAAGTGATGCATCACTTCAAGATAATACTCCTTATTGACCATACGACCACTTGGCAAGAACTCCTGATGCACACCACGTTATTCGAACAAAACAATTTCTAGTGGGTTCTTTCATTGGTTTTGATGTTATAACTATATAACCATGATTTTTCACCAGTTATGACCCTTCTGAATCGCCGGTGACGTCATTCGAAATATCCTGAGCGATGTTCGGATATTTCCACGATTATTTTGGTCAGAATTCAGCAATTTTGGAACGAACTTCGCTGCCATACGCTACCAACATAATAAAATAAAAAAGTCCTAATCGAATGTAGTGCCCACGAAATTTGAACATTCGCCTCAATTTTTAACAGTCCTTTTTAGGCATCTCGCCAACAAACGTACTAAACAGCCGAAACTGTGAATGAGTGTACCCGCATAAAAAATCACTAATTAAAGCACCTCCGCGAAATTTGAAGATTCATTTTTATCAGACCTCATTCAATTACAATACTAGACCTTTACAGATCTTACTTTCTTCATTTGTACTTCGTTTGAGACTTCATGATAGGCTACAAAGATAGAGATGCCCTTCAACCCAAGATTTCCTGATATAAGATGAATACAAGAATATTATTAAGCATAATTTTAAAGCGTTATCCCCTTTGTAGAAATATGTATGTTTCACTGTCACATGTTAGTTGTATTCCATGTCTATAGGTACACCTTGAATCGAATGTATATATTTCATTTCAACCTTTTGTACTAATGAAATGTATAACCTGTAGTATAATGAATCCAAAACAAGCACTGCTTTCGTACACTAGCAATACTCTTCTTGACACGCGTTTCATCAACTAAATCAGCGTTTTCAGGAGGTGAATTATTTCAGATATGGTATTTGAGAAGAGGGCTTGTTCAAGATTTTGTACTCATATTGTATTACTATGTACAGCTGCCGGACTGAGGCATGGCCAGTGTGAGAAGCTCCTCTCTCAAGATGTATAGTAGATGTGTAGAAATCTGTTATCAGTCTGTCAGATTATTCCAGCCGTAAACATTCAAATTCAGGACCGTATTCAGTTAATGATGGATTTTAAAAGTAAATCGCATAAACATATTTCAAATACTGACCCAAACTATTCGCAGATACGATTTCCCCCACCTGCCATGACTCAGCCCAGTTGGCTCGTTTCATACTATTGAAAATGATACTGGTTTGCTTATAGACTGATCAAGTTAAGGGTATATTATATTTATCGAGCCTGATCGGTTCCAATACCTCTTTATATTTGCAGAAAAAAGAAAAATTAGGAAAGCAACAGTTTAAATTGACCGCGTGTCTGTTCACCAATAAAATTGATCGTGTCTACGGCGGTGTTGCCAAGTGTCAATTATTTTAACAAAAGTACGAAGTTATGAAACATTAGAAAGAGTACATTGTC
>WOGP01004398.1:0-14053 GCA_015342065.1 Leptinotarsa undecemlineata | reverse complement strand
TATAAAGAAAAGAGAGGTAATAACAAACCACTTTATGGAAATGCAACAAAACCAAATGGAAAAAATACTTTCGCTCAGCAAAATTGTGAAATGGATTTCAAAGATAATAATTGTCTGGTAATAAATTCTTCAGTCAAAACCTGTGTGTTAAACGGGTTGAAAAATATTGGTAACACCTGTTTCATGAACAACGTAATCCAATGTTTATCAAACACGAGATGATTATTGGAATATTTGAAAAAGGATGAATTCATGAAAGATATCAATATACTAGTAGTTCTAGTATGGAGAGTGCTTTAATCAAAGCTTTTGCAGAAGTCATCAAGGAGTTGTGATCAGAAGATTCATTTGATAGAGTAGTAAATACAGCCTCTTTAAAAAATATGATTCAAAGTTTTGTTCTTTGATTCATGAGTATTTCCCATCAAGACACCCAGGAGTTTCTTCGTTATCTTTTAGAAGGTTTATAAGTTGACGTTAATATAATTAATGACAAACCTAAACCAATCTTAACGGAGATTGACGAAAAATTGAGCAACAGCGGAAATGCACGAGAGTCATGGCTCACATATTTGAGGATGCATTATTCTAAGATTGTAGATAATTTCGTTGGTCAATTGAAATTTACCTTTGATCCTTTCTCCGTACCACAAATAATCGACCTATTGAATTTGTGGCAATGCTTGAATTCGTTTATAAAGGAAGAAACTTTGGATGGAAATGAAAAACCGACGTGTTCGAAATGCATGGAAAGGAGAAAACGCACAAAATCCATATCAATCCACAAGTTTCCCTATATTTCAGTAATTCATTTAAAAAGATTATTTCCAACGAAAAGACATAGAGGGAAATTGAATGATGTCATCGAATTTCTTCTAGAAGGATTGAATATTGACAATTTTGCAGCAGAAAATATGGCTACTTGTTGTTACAATCTATATGCACTTTTAAGTCACAGTGGGACTACTTACAGAGGGCATTATACAGCATACTGCAAACACTCGTATACTGGCGCGTGGCACAACTACAATGATTCACACTTATTACCAATTTCACCAAAATCGCTTGTCAGTGGAGATACGTCCTCTTTTATGAAAATGATGAAACGAAATCGCACCATTGAAATAACTGAGGGAAAGTTTCTTTATGCAATCATTATTTATTTGTTGTTGATTTCAAACAAAATAAATATAAACAGTTGATAGAAAAAAACTAGTGTTGGATATGATCTTCTAATTCGAATTTTGATTTGATACACTTTTCAATTCATCAATTCCTTTCATTTAGCAATATATAGGTGAAATCCATTAACTCTTTATCTATATCCCTTGTCAACTTCTCAATATTATGTGTTTCAATACAAAATAAATCCACTATAGGGTGAATCTATAGCAAGCAATCCCAATCTAAGAAGATTCATTTCCATATAAATATTTCATATACTTACTCAAATATTTATATATAACAAAAATCATTAAATTTTGTATCAAAAGGTTAAGTTCAATAAAGAAATACCAAGGCTTTTTTTCTATTTAATATTCAATCTTTCATTTATCCCAGTGAATACTTCGCGAATATGCAAGGAAAAATATTTCATAATTTTCAATTGATAGAGAATATGAGATGTTGAATTCCTACTCCGATATTAAGTCTTAAACTTTTTCTTTTTTTTCTGAATCTTGTCAAATTAAGTTCACAGAGCTTTCTGTATTCATTTCGTCTTTGAACATCGAAATCGATTTCAATATTCTATGCTTCTATGAAACGTTTTATATTGGGTCTTCTCACTGGTATAATATCCTATTCAGGTCAATAACGTAATAACAAGGTTTAGATTCTATTGTACAATTATAGAAGATATTGTATTTCCACCATACAGTGTGGACTAACCGAGATTTCTGCAGCAATTGTTGCTTTCATTTACATGTTCATGGACTAAAATTATCATCAACTGCAAATGACAGGAGTCAAATTAGTATTTATTGATACCTCAACGAAAGTATCCATGATCAAATACCAGACACAGCTGTTTTGACATAATATGGCATCACGTTTCATTCATGTGCATTCATGCCATTCATGTGCGTGAGTGATGCCAGGCTGAAACATGAATGCACTTTAGACTCAACTGTCCTTGAAGGACAAGCTCGAGTGGTGAAGGGCAGTGACATTTTTTCTTGGAAAATTCAATCTACCAGATCGACAGAACACTCAAATATACACGAGGCTCCCCAAGACGATCGCAAAGCTTCGATCGCCGAATGAGGTTCGTTCTCTGTCTTTCTCTGCAGCTTTTACTACAAGGCAATAGGCTAATAACCAAAGCACAAAAAACATGAAACCACATCAGAAACTGTTGGTTTTATCAGAGGTGCCACGAATACATTGTTGAACCTTAATAGATAACCTTGAATAATTGCAAACACCGATATTTCTCCATACAATCCTCCATTCAGGGAATTTACAGAAGACTCAAACCACGTATATCAAAGATAAAGAAAACTCCCAAAGGGGACCATTGCAACCGTGATTCGTCTTCTATCTTTTTTACAGCTTCCACTGCAAGGTAAATAGTTGAAACCAGAGCCGAAAACGACAGTTTTGCAACAAGCCGTCTTCAGGAGCCTCGTTTATCATTGACTTGAATATTTTATTGATCCCTGGATGTCGCAATAAGGACATATATCGTCAAGATTTTTTCAATGGTGAAGTCACTTGAATTCCAAGGGAGAATTTCAGTACCGATTGCTATGAATTATAAGTTTTCTTCATATATTGTATGTATTTTTGAACGATTTTATTTAGCTTGCCCTGTTTGGGTGAAATTTAGTAATTAAAGTTGTTAACAGATTTGGTCACACATTCAGATTCAATGACAATTCAATATATTTCTTCCAATGAAGCCATTTAGCATTAACGATTGTTTTAGTTATTTTATTTATATTGAAGATATATCAACGATTTAAAAAATGGAACTCGAACACTTTTAAAGATCAGAAAGATTAAAGATATATGCACAAATCAATTCTAAAATTAGAAATTACAAAATGAAAACGATTTTTCATTTAATTCTGGCAAAAAAGAATCACATACAATTTTTGAAAGCTTGAATTCATAGCAGGTGTTCAAGTGATATTCCATTTCAAGCTATATATCTGAGTCTATCAACAATGCATACATTGAACTTTAACGGAATAGAACAAAAAATTGTATAATTACATTTCTGTTGTCATCTGGTGCTGTTGGTTCCTCTCGATAGACCTTCATTCAACATATCGCCATAGAAATCTAGGGGCGTGAGGTCTGAGGATGGTGCTGGCCACTGAATGGGTCTACTTCTTTCGATTCATTTTCAAACCTTCCAATTTAATTGAACATCTGCTGTGGATTCAAACTTCTCAAAACTGTTTGACATTATTTTTTCTTCAGGCATTGATTTAAAAAGATTAATTACTTTGATTTATCGACTTTTCTCAATAAAAAAATGTCTTTTTTAATAGAGAAATCAAAGTTTATTATCAACATTTTTGGGGTTTTTCATCTTCCACAACCTGATAATTGCCAAATTGTGTGGTGAAAATCCACAAAAAGGTCGATGAAAGACTTTTTCGTAATTTTATCAGGAATTAGATACATTTCTGATAGGTACAAAATAGTCGTATACTATCTCTTTGAAAAATCATCCTAATTTTATTACAAGGTTTTCCATTCCCATTCGAGTTTTTTTAATGTTGAATACGGAAGCTACTATTGTTTACACACATATCGCCAGAGACATAATTTTACTGAATATCATACAAAAACATTGTTTTCAAGGTTGTTACATTTCTGTTATACGATGTTATCTTTGTCGTGAAATAATCGCCAATTAAATAACGATTGTTGGATTTTATATATATTTTTATTTAAAATTTTGAAATTGTTGAATATTTTCTATTAAATTCGTATTTTATTCAATATTACGTAAACATTAACAAATCACTTTTGAAAATAAAATTTCAAAACTGTCCCTTTCACTACTGTGAAATACGTTTGAATTGAATGTCCCTTTAGATGAATTTCTATTGCTTCTTCAGAATTCCGTTGTATAGATGGCCATTTAAAAGGAAATAAGAATCGAAAGTGCATTATGCATTCAGCCCAAGCTTTTCACGAATACTTCGTTCTGAATGTATAATTTTGTCGCTGAATAGCAGAAGATTGCGAATTGAAATAGTTAATTGCATTTCCAAAGAGATATATACAGCAGGGGGATAAGACAAATTTTAATTAACAAACTGAGAGGTCACAGCTAAATCCATTTTATAGTATACGGAATATTATTCAACAGAATTTGATACATATTTTTTTCCAAGAAGGTTGGTTGGGTAACAGGATCAATTATTAAAAAACATTTTTGAGATTCCTATTCTTGTTAATACAATGTTTTTCGTTATCGATGCATGTGCCACCTTTTCAGTAAGATTGGTTTTTCTGTTCAAAAAATAATTTCTGTGTCTTTGAAATTCATTTTGCGATCCCCCATATTGACGTATTCACTTGATGCGCAAGAATGAACGTTTACGAACGTACAGTAGCTTTTTTGTGAAGGTATGCGACCAATAAGAGGCGTATAAGTTGCACTATGTATGTTTTGGAACAACCTGTATATCAAATTTTATATATTGTTTCTTTGAAAGTGGTTAACAATGTATCGTGATGTATATCATCAGTTAGGACTTCCATTGTCTAATTATAATATAAATTGATTTGAAATCCCTGAAAAAATGTAAAAGATTAACCGAAAATAACAATTTTATTGAAAAAAAACTGAAATTACTAAATAATTACATACCAGCAACAACAAAAATAATAAATAAAAAAATTGAAATAATAATAAAAGCTAGAAACTAAAAAATATTATTAACACAAAATGAAAAATTAAAATTTGAAAAATTCCAAACCAAGTTACGTCACTACGTTCCGATTGTTATTATCCACAATCGTCTTCAGGTGATAACTGGACTTATTCGACAGCCATCTTGATCTTGGACAGGTTGGAGCCTGGCTCCCTTAACCTTTGAACTGGTGTTCACCAGAAGGACGAACGAGTCATCTGGACTTATTCCTCCGAGATCTGACTATTTATAGGTCATTCGAGTGGTTTCACCCATCCCCTCTTCTTGCTCTCCGCTTCATTGGTTTTAGCGGGAGACGACCGTTTGGCGGAAGTTGGTCGTTTTTCGCTTGATTAGCAGTTTCCATATGTTACGTATATCTACGCTAGCTTGTCTAAATGCGTTGTTGAACAACATATACGCGGCTTCTTTGAATTTTCTCCTAAACAGTGCTCCCCTTTGTGGATGATTTTCGCTTGAGCCCACTTGATGTTACGATGCTATTATGATTTGCTCGTTTTTCCTCGCTGGGTATGATTCTTATGAGCAATGCGAACTTTCAATAGCCTCTTAGTTTCACCGATGTATGATTCTCCGCACTCGCAGGGTCTCCGTTAAATGCAATTCTTGGAATCACACTCCACGTTCAGTAGCCTGGTTTTTGTGAGGCTGCTACGGATCGTGCTCCCAGATCTGAAGCAGGTCCTGTACTTGGACCCAATCCTTTTTATTCTTTTCGATAATCGTCTGATGTAGGGAACTACAAGTACTGGTTGTGGCGGCTCTCTTCCTTGTGGAGCTCGTGCTGTCTTCTAGCTGAAGCCTGTTCTATCATCACTTTGGAGTAACCATTCCGTTGAAGGTCATTTTTGATGATGCCTAGTTCCTTTTCGAGACCTTCCTTTGTACCCGAAAGCACGGTCTAGTAGAGTCTTGATGATTCATCTTTTAGTCTATTGATGGTGGTTGGATTTCCGGTTCAGATACTGTTCTGTGTGAGTGGGATTTCGATATATAGATGTTTTTTATTTAGTGTCGGTCCTCTTCACCAGTACGTCTAAGAAACGCAATTCGTTGTAGCCTTCCTTCTTCATTGTGAAAGTGATGGAAGGACTTACGTTGCTGATGTGCTTCAGGAAAGTGTCTTAGTTCGGCATTCCCATGGTTCCATATTATGTTCCATTCCAATGGATTAGGGGAAGGTGAAAGCATTCGAATGACCTATAAATAGTCAGATCTCACCTTAGTAGGTGAGGTACTTTCTGACAGTGAACTTTTGTACGTTTTATGAAAAAATCTAATTTCCACACCTTTTCCAAGTTAAAAAGGTACACTTTCTGAACGCCAAAAGTGATCGTTTTCGAAATATTTACGATTTTCTATATCGCTGCATATTACTGAGCTCCTAGGGCGCTATGTGATGTTGCTGAGAACATAACAAAAACTAAGTATATGGCGGATGTCGTCAAAATAAACAACATTTTCCTGTTATTCATCGAAAAATCATTCGTTTTCGAAATTCAAACTGAAATTGCAAAAATCTCATGACAAAAACCAACCATGTTTTGAAAATTTCAAAAATTTGTATCTCGACGAATGATTTTTCGATGAACGTTTTATAGAAAAAAGTTGTTTATTTTGACGAAATCCACAACATACCTAGTTTTTGTACTGTTCTCAGCAACTTCACTTAGCGCCCTTGGAGGTAATATCGATGCATATAGAAAATTGTAAATATCTCGAAAAGGAACACCTTCAGCGTTGTTGAGGAATTTTACCTTTTTTACTTGGAGAAGGAGTAGGAATTTGGTTTTTTTTTCATTGAAGGTACCAAAATTTCACTATCAAAAAAGTTAGGGCAATTTGAAATAAGTAATGACAGCGTACGCAGCGCCCTCTAGATGTTACAGAAAAATTATTACAAAATTATGATTGCTCATATTAAAAAAAACCCGGGTACCGAATTTCGTACAAATAACTTATTTTTTGCAAAAGTTGTTAAAAAAAAAACAAAAAAATTAAATTTCAACACCCTGTATCTCCGAAACGAAGCATTTCTGGTCACAAGTTTGTAGAGATTTTTTTCTGGAAATCGTCTCAGGAATACGTCACTTGAATATTTTAACGTACTTGTGTTACATCTTGTATTAGTCATTTCATTATATAATCATTCTTTGAGAGTTTCGACCTTCACCAATCTGAAATAAGGTCGATGAAAATTCTGATTGCCTTGAAATCAAATCTTGAGTGGAATATTTTGTTGCTGAATTTGTTCGTTAATCTCGATACAATTGGAGAAAACAATCATTAAAATAATCTATCCGTTTCTGAAGAATATGTGCTAAATCCCGGATTCTTTCAGTGATGAAACAAACAGACAAAAAAGTTAATTGCCGTTTCAGAGATAGCAGTTCAAGAAATTAAATAGAGTGTGTTCATTCAATCCTTAAATTGCGCGATAAAACTAGGGGTCCGTGTGATAAATGCCTGTCATTTGGGTAATCTGCCGAGGATGTTTTAATTTGCCAGGAAAATAAATCCCTTATCTTTACCAATTTTCATTATTACCCTTTTTCTTGTGTGTTCTGTAAATATTAATTTTCTGGAAAAGACGGTTCCTGTCATCTCCCGGAACGAAATGATCTAGCTCTCCTTCGAAGGAATAATTAGTTTTTCACAATTAAAAGTGATATTGCGTTATTTTTTTTACTTCTGAATAATTAGAATAGTCTTTTATGAACTTGATTTATTCATGTATTATAAACGTTCATACTGAACGTTTATAATACAAAATAGAAAATTGTCAAACATTTCAGAAGTAATTGTGTTAAAGTAGAGAAAAAAATAGTGAAAAAATGGCTCGTATTGAAATAGTTATTCAATTGATATTACATTATTATATAATGCAATAAATTGATAAGACTAAAAATATTTTTTCGCGATCTAAGCGATTTTCATGTAGGGGAACTCCTTTCCACTCGAATACGCATAAACTTTGAACTATGCCTTAAATTTTAATTACACAATGATATATAAAAACATTGGCAAATATTTATTGTTGTGTAATGTAAAAGTGGAAGTTAATTTCCAGAGTTACCTGTATTCACTTTCTCTCGGAAAGTTACTTTCAGATAAAAACTGAAAGAAAAATCCCACAAGAAATAACTACTTTCATATAAACAACAAAAAAGTACTTTCGAAACAGATACTCTCAAATGAACATTCAATTATACGAAAATCACTTTTTCTATTCAGTTCGTACTACAAACAGCCGTTATGCAATTTAATGAGGTATTATTCATAGGAACACTTCACAAATATAGTACATGAAAATATACTGTATCTATATATGTGATATGTATATATACAAATATATACATATCACGGAAGAACAACACGGGTTTGTTACCAATTAAACAATCAATATGAATGTATTCATTTTCACTTATGCATATCCATACACTGGTATCAAAGAGTCAACTCGATACTACATTCACGGATTTCAGAAAGGCTTTTGATAAAGAACACCACGATGTTCTGTTATATAAACTGATAAAACAAATTTTTGAGAATTTGTTGAACTTATTGAAAAGTTATTTACAAAATGTTAACTTCTGTGTTGAACACTAAGGTAACACATCTGATTAATTATATGCTATATCTGGCATTACTCAAGGATTTAACCTTATACTACTATTATTTGTTCTATTCTATCAATTTGATAGAATAGATTAAATTCAATAAATTAAGTGGGATTAAATTAATGAATTGTGTGTATTTTCTATAATGTTATCCAATTTGGCACTGACAAGCCTTGGGGCAAGTGTCTTAAGGCGCAACATATATGTATACCAGTGAAGATGACAGTGTTCCATGTAAGTGCAATTTGTTACCATTCATTTAAAGTAGAACTCATGAAAATGATATCTGATTTTTATTCCACAACGAATGTTTGAAATACAAACTGAGTAGAGAAAAGTATCTTCTGTATAATTCAGTGTTCATATAGAAATATTTGTTTCGAAAGAATTTTTTTTCTTTCGTTTAATTCAATGTTGATATGAAAGTAGCTGTTTCAGGAGGACTTTCTTTCAGTTTGCGTCTGAAAGTTACTTCTTTGCATTATCTGCACATCCATGTATAGAGTTACTTATTTTCAAATTGATTATTTCCTTCCTTTCTTTGGAAGATTCCCTTATCCTTTTTTTTGTATCAAGATGGAATAGTAGAAAGTCAAAAACTTTTTTTCCCAAAAATCAATCACTCCTAAAAATATAACCCCTTCAATTCAAATCAATTTAAAATTTTCTGAATGTTTGTTTTTCGCCTATGATATGAAAATATATAAACAGATACAGACAGTTAGGGATTGTGTTGAATTGCAAAGGGACATCGAATATATGAACGGAGTATCACAAACAAACTGAAATTCAATATCAACAAATGTAGCATCATTAGAATAACTCGTTTGAAGGATCCTGTTATTTTTTATTATATAATGGATCGGGAAGTCCTCCACAGATGTTCTGAGTTTAGAGACCTCATTGTTTGCCAAACATTTCCAAAGTATTGTTGAATCGTCAAATCGAATGTTGGGATTCATTATTGAAAAAACTGGGAACTTTACGAATAATTATACTACAAAATTGCTATACTACTCACTTCTTGTGAGACCTAAATTGGAATTTGCAAGTATAATATGGTCAGGTGAATATCGGTCCACATCAGTGCTGTCGAGAAAATACATAAAATAAATTGCTCAGTACTGCTGATTTAGTATATAGGGCATACTATGAAGTTATTAGATCCAATCAACTTAGACATGACTTCAAAGTTCTCTCTTAAGAAACTAGGAGATCCCTCACTATGATGCATTTTTTGTACAATGTAATAAACAATATGATAAATGCACCAGGAATCCTATCATTACTAAGATTCAATATATCTTTCCGTAGAACTCGGAAAACTTATCTATTCAATATTCCGTTGGCAGTTACAGCGAATGGATCCCCTCTCATGACCATGCTGCGACTTGCCAATACATCTAGTGTGCTTTTAGATTTAGAATGGACTCCACCTCTGGAAGTATTTCGTAGAGCTAGTTTACATATTATATTACCATTATCGATTTTATTTCACCACCATATCCAATAAAAGATCACATACAGTTCATTGCTATTCAACCTCAAAGTTTTTGAGTAGGTACACAACTGACTCTTATATTTTAAAATTATTGAAACGTGAAGATAATTGAATATTCATCATCCATGTAATTAGACCTTTGGTGTGTTTGGATACAAATAAATAAATAACAAACAATCATACGTTTCTTGATTGACTGATTAATTGATTCATTGAGCATAGATCAACTGAAACCTACTAACGGATACCTTATGCAGGCAATGAAACAAAGGAGAAAATACAACTCTTCATGTTATGATGAGACAATCATTTCATGAGACATTGAAATTTCGTCATGAGCAAATGAGATTTTGAAAGGCAATAAGTCTCTGGATCTATAGAGTTTTCTGAAGATTTGGAAGAAATGTACAAATCAGATGGCTCCCAAGCAACTAAACATGTATTGATGTGTGACCGAAAAAAATGTTTATTGAAGGCTTCTCGACATAGTTTATTATATATTTACTATCTGTTCAGTCTTTAGACGCTGGTTTTATAGATGCAGACGAGCCGCGTTGAAATTAGTTGAGTCCCAGACACATTGCTGTTTGGCAGGGATTCTTCTTTCCTGCACTAATCAATCAATCAATCAATCAGGTAGTTGCTTTCCAACAGGCATTTAACCGAACCTACTGTGTAGGTACGTTGAGAGAGATGAATGTTTCAAGATCTTATTACGAAATATTTATTTTCTTATATTTTATATGCTTTCTCATATTTAACTCTGTAAAAATTCTGTGAAACAATGGAAATCAAAATAAAATTTTATCACTAACTCTTTCCAATGATACTAATGTTACGGTCATTTGAATTCATCATTTCCATAATTATTTGAAGTGGACGTGCTGAAAACTATATTATTGAGTAAAGGAACTGAATAAGATTCATCGATGAACAATTGATTTTGAATCATTTGATTCATTGAAAATGAATCCAATAGTTGAAACTTGATTTATTTGCCTATGATAAAACCACTAATTCAATTTAAT
This sequence comes from Leptinotarsa undecemlineata, assembly GCA_015342065.1. NCBI lineage: Eukaryota > Metazoa > Arthropoda > Insecta > Coleoptera > Chrysomelidae > Leptinotarsa > Leptinotarsa undecemlineata. The sequence goes on along the minus strand of WOGP01004398.1, from coordinate 3,006 downwards.
AATTCAGAATTATGGTAAAACTGATTAGGTTTCCTATCAAAGTATTTTCCAAACGAATAATCGGATACATCGAAAAAAAAGTTAGAAATACAAAAAAAATTCGATAATTTTGTTCATCACCTATTTTAATCTATTTAATGGTTTTTGTATACTTACAGAAACATGTAAGTGAAATATTCATTAATTTTTCTTATCATCTGTTTTAATTCTTTCTATATTTTTTCAATTGCTCAAGTACCTTTAATTTTTGTATACATTCAAAATCATGTAAATGAAATATTTGTAAAATTTTCGAATTCTGTTGAATATCGCGATAAATATGAAGATGATCGTTTTGTTATAACCCCAAAAGTATGATGTGAAGTTATATCAATTTAAGTTTTAAAATTTAAAGGAATCCATTCGTTGCACACTCAATGGGTCGCACTAAACATTATGGATTGGAAATAAAAAACAATATCAGTTTTTTCCTCAATCATCTGTCGCCATCTTATAAACATTGGAAGATACTTTTACGGGCGAAAGATGGAACGGGTATTTTTTTAAGGACAAACCACGAGCACTATAGGAAAATCATTAAGGCGCTCTCAGAGCGGTGCCTGTGCAAAAGTAGCGATTAACATTGGGTTTGAGTCGTGCAATCCTTAGTACGGATTACTGAAAAAATGAATATGGAAACCACTATAATACACTATGATATCAAAACACTATTTTGATAATACCTCTATCGTGAAATGAGTCTGATGAAAATACTTTTCTCACACTAGAAATACCTAATTATTGAAGGATCAAATTTTTACGTTACTAAAAACCACGGTGAATTACATCATCAAAAACCACGGTAGCTATTATACCTAAATTTCTTGATTGCTGTATGTGCACAAATTCGTTGGAAATTGAAGTGCATTGAACTCAATCAAATTTCGAGATAACTTTTTGTTGCTTCATATGGACATTCTGTTTTTGAATGAATGTTTCATTTCATTCACATATTATACGAAATGTGGTGAACTATTTTTTCTGGAATCAGTGGAAAATTTTGTGTGTTTATAAACCAAATTCATACCGGAGTTGAAACATCCGGTATGAATGAATCCATTTGAATGGTTCTCACCGTCAAATAGTCATAAATGAATATCGTATTCACGATTTGCAACCTCTGACTATCATCTCTTTCAACCTAGATTTGACTTCCTCTCAGTCACAGATACGTGTCTGAATCACGGGCGACAAATATAGCTGAGCCCAAAGTCCCAAATATTAACTTATGATCCCGTAACTTTGTCTTTCATTCGCAAAAACGTTTCTCTCGACTAAAAGCAAAGTTTCTCTTGACGAAATGGGAAAATTGAATTATTTCGGATGCGATTATTGGAAGAAGTTGTAACGAGAAAAGGAAAACGAACAGCCGAGAGCTATAAGTAGCTTTACTCTGAATAAATTTCGTTCACAATTGCATCCTGAATGTGGAATTTCTATCAAGAATACAGCCGAGAGGTATTTACTTTCGGGGGGCATTAATTGGCTTCGTATTTCTTTGGCGAACTATGTTAAGGCGAAAAAATGAGAAGAAAGGAATTTATTCACCAGAATTAATATTGGCAAAGAAAACGGATGATTTCATTCATACCCTGAATCCAGGAGTATTCTGATGAAGCCTCAAATTGTTGTTCAACGTCCGTATGTCCCGGTTAAACCAACAAATATTATTCCAGAAAGAAATAGCATCTAGCTTTGAATCGTCTCTTATAAAATAAATGGCAAGTAGATGCAAACTGATGAAAGTGTTGACGTGAATGTCGCAACCACACTTGCGAACGCAGAAGCTGAGTGTGCATTTCTTTTCCATATAGCTAAAGACACCGAATCACACCAAATATTTGTTACTTGAATACAAGCCAGACCAGACAGACCGGAATGAAAAAAAATATTATGACACATGTGACTAAATAGTAATAATGATTCAAATATTGTTTCTTCACTAAGTTGCGCTTGATATTTCTAAGGCCTTTGACCGTATGTGGCATGAGGGTTTGCTGCCCAAACCAATACATATCTCTCGAATACTTTCACCATCAACGCTGGTGTTCCCCAAGGATCCATATTGTTTCCAACCCTCGTTTTATTGGAAAAAAAAACAAGAATTCAATAATTGCTTTGCTGACGACAGCATACTTGTCTCGTCATTCCATTTGGATTCCAGAACATCGACTACGGAGGCACATCTTCACCCGCAGCATAAGGTTGTATATTCTAATGAGGATCCAGAAGTGACTTTGAATTGGAGTGGAATTAAGTAGGTTCAATTCAAAGCCACAAAATCCCAGTCATCGGTTTTCTCCATGAAGGTATATCGACTGGTCCAACGAAAAGTATGCACCTTGCTTTTCTCCTTTTTTTGTAATTTAACGCAAAAATGCTCGGACAGGTCGATTTTGCTTTTGAGGGGGTCACATTTTAGATGTATTTTTCTACCTGTTCCTTCAACCCCCTAGCGAGGGTGAGTAACAACCCTAAAATTTCAAATGAAAAGTGGGATCGAGTTATATATCATTCGAAAGGGCACAAAATTCTCTTTCCAATGATACCTAATTTGTTGTATTCACTTGAATAGTTATAAAAAAGCAAAAACATTTACTCGATATTTTTGGTGTTAATGAAAATGCGGAAAAAACGGCATTTTTATGACTACTACATTCCTCAATTTCTCTCGTGCATTTTTTCGTTCAAATAACAACAGCAGATAAGTGAACAAAAATAATTTAGGCAAACGTTTATTGATTCAGTTCGGTTGCTTTTGAAATTATTCCAACTTTACTGTAAAAATGGTTTATTCCATTCCTGAACGAGTTGAAATTGTTAAACTTCATCATCAACATAATAGTTGTGCTAGACTTACTGCTCGCGTCTTTAATAACAGTCATCTCGGGAAAATTGTGAATGATTCGTACGTTGCCAAGTTAGTCCAAAAGTTTGTCGATACCGGATCTGTCTGTAATGTGAAAC
>WOGP01004397.1:0-14053 GCA_015342065.1 Leptinotarsa undecemlineata | reverse complement strand
CTACCTCTCTAAATATATTCAAAAGAAAATTAAAAGTGCACCTTTTAGACCTACAAAGTGTTTAGTATAGGAACCTGCTAATACAGTTTCTTCTTTTTAGTTTATTTATTGTGCTGTTTTTATTTATATGTTTCAATGAACATGATTTTAAATTTTAATTGTGACTAATATTGTAACTGCATTAGCTTGTGCTAATTAAACGATACATATATATACAATACTAATATTCAACAATTTTCATGGTAAAAAAACAGAAAATTTGTTTAATATGATAGAGTACTGGTGATTCACTATTTGGAACTTTTGGCGTAGTGATGAATATAATACGAGTTTAGTCCCAAACCATTATTTTCAATACCTCGACACGTATTTAAATCACGAAGTAATCATCTCCAAGAGGAAGATTAGGCAGTTTAATCACCAAACCGTTATTTTTAACACCTCGACACGTGTTTTAATTACCAAGGGATCATCTTCAAGAAAAATATTGAACAGTGTGATTTTTCTCTTGAAAATGATAACATGTCAGACATGTCATATGCGAGTGTCCCGAGTTATCGTCAACAAGAGAGTGTGTGTTCGGTGAGTCTTGGCGAGGATGGATGATGATAGGAGGACAACTCCTCGGAAAGATGTACAATGGATCACATGTGGCCTAAGTGCTATGGATTCACACTCACCATCCCTATTCTACAGAGAAGGCTCCAACTGGAAAGAATTCAACGAAATCATAAACAAAAGTCACATAAAAAGCTCGTATAAGAAACTCATATGAAAAACTCAAATCAATTGATACGTCAAGAAGAGTACTTCGACAAGGCCACTGAAGGTGACTGCCGCAGTTGCAAATAAAACGTTTGAAAATTGTAACCAAAGAAGATCACGGCAAGACCAACGAAAACATGATTATTTCATCTGATCAAAATCAATAACAGAAACTAGCAGTCGATGAAGCGAAGAAATTCACTTTCAATAATCAGAAGTTCGGTTCAATCGAAACTTCATTTAATCCGATACCTTTGCTTTGTCAAGCAAAGCGCCCATATTATCGTCCCGTTTGTCGAAAACAAATTGCTCGTTTCACTGTGATATGTGCAACTCCTCTCGTATACTATCATCAAAAGCCGACAGGGTGACTCTGACGCGATAATTGAAGCAGAGTAGGATAGCAGCAGTAACTGAGGTAATTATGTTTCTAGTTGTTAGAATGTAGGAGCGGAATTAACGACATGTCTCTCCGAGAAGCAGTGTTCTTATCTAGCACTGATTATAGCATGCATCTGAGGAAATAGTCTCTTTATGTGGCATCTTAGGTCTTGATTTGTGGCGTAATAAAACATCTCTGAATGATGATCCCACGGGATATAACCATAAACAATGGTCAAAATGTTACAAAATCGAAAAACATTTATTGATCTCTTATATGTATGTATTTATCATGAAAATGAAATAAGAGTATGGGTCCAATGTACTACCTAAATCTATGGGATCATGTCTGGCTAGGAGAGGTAAAGAGTCGATCATAATGGGCTGGACCTATGCCATGCTGGTTGAACAGAACTGTAACTAGCTCTCTTCAAGGCGAGTTCATCAGGTTCAGGGTCACCAGAGACTGCCCTCAAGGTGGGATATTACCTCCCTTTTTGTGGTCGCTCCTGCTGGATTCTGTTTGATGCCCTCGAAAGAAGAAAAGTAGGTCTGCAAGATTATGCAGATGACCTTGTCATCTTAGCAAGATCTACGTCGTGAAGGTTAGCTTGTAATATCCTCCAAAGCACGTTGGACGTTGTTCACAGTGATAAATTCCCTTCACCAGGAGGAGAAAATTGAACGACCAAACGCAACTTTTTCTCAATGGTGAGGTCATTCCATTTGGAATGGTGGTGCAATCCCAACCAGCAGAGTTGTTTTATAATTCCATGATGTTGCAACCGTTTTATTTTATTAGAATTTTCTAATTACTTCCAAAATGCTAATTGATTGTATAAGATGATCGGTGAACACAATAAAGTCCTAGGTAATAAAAGTGTTTTATAAATTTGTCATAGAAACATTTATGAAATGAATTTAAAAAATCATTATGAAATAGTCAGGAAATTATCACAGAAACGTTTTTACAACTAACTCATGAAACTTATTTTCCTATAAAAGTAAATTGTTATGTAACAGTTTCATAACACTCTTCTGCGAGATTTTTTTGATAGTTATAAAACTATTTCAAGCTTATTTTAAAACTGATTCCTGTAGCTTCAATGAAATTATTTAATTTGAATGCTTTCAGACACTATTTTATTTTCATTACCATATTGTCATTTCGATGATAATTTCCCAACTATTTTATAGTACGGTATATTCACTACAATTCAGAAACATCAATATAACTTTTATAAAATCAAATTGCTTTTGCTAATATATATTTGCTGCCACCAAGAATAAAATGCAGCATTTAAGAATCAGCTGATATTGATTCCTAAGTATAGCTTTGAAAAAATTTTCAAAATTTTAGCTGTGTTTGGTAAGAATATTTTTATTCAGTTATTCAAATGGGGGACCATCGATATTGTGGTGGAAACTTCTGAATATTCGATTTTTATTCAGTATAGGTACCCCATAAGTAAATTCAATATTTTCAAGGCATTGGGTTTAGTAACACAACCTTATTATTTACACTTTGGAAGACTGTAAAAAGCAGAGGGTTTGCACTTTCAATTTTCAGTTTTTGGTTATCTATTTAGAAAACTTGAATATTTTGTTCTGAGTGAAGCAGTTTCGTGTTTCAACTCTTTGAATGATAACAAATTTAGGTACAGCTAGGTATGCTTTACAGAAAGTAATCAGAAGTAACTCTTCGAATAACTAATACTTACTATCATACAACATATATAACTCTGTCTTTTTCACACTTTCTGTGACAACTTGTTTGAATGAAAATAACCCTGCGTGCTTTTTGGGTTGCATAGAATTGATAAATTTTTCTTGTTCTGTATCGTCATTCTTCAGCATTCGTTCTAATAGTTCTTCAGCAATTTGATAGGTCATAAAATGACCTCATTTTAGTTTAAACATCATTGTAAACCGCCTGGCTTCGGGCGTAGAATTTTGGATTCGTATTAGCTTATTAGCATCAATTTTTGGCCATGAGAGTTGGTTATTATTTACCCATGACGACGGAAGTATGGTGAACATATATACCTAAAACGTAAATAAAATGAGTCAAATCCAGCTTCAAACAGACAACTGAAAATATAGGCCTGAATTATCAACTATCTTGTCAATTATTAAAGCTAATTAAAAGATATATTCTGACATCAAAAACTTACCCGTCATTTCCTCTAAACGCACGATAAATTAAATATCAACAATATTTCATCCGACGTTCATCTAGGTTATGTCTAATATTCACCATGTATTCAGCATTAGACAACGGATATTTATCTTAAAAAAGGTAATATGTGATGAATATAGGTAATTTATATTATAACAGTCGCCAAAGTGTCGTTTATTAGCAAAAATGTTGCCAACTGACTTACAAACAATCAAATAGTTGTGTAGAGACAGCAGAGCCACAGCAAACAGAAAGGCAAACAAATATCAACAGGGTCGTAATCTTAGTATTCTGTGTAAAAAAAACATCAAAATAAAGGAGTGCTTAGTTGTATTTCAAAAAAATATTTCATGTATAAATGAGTTGTTAAGGTTGGACGGGAGTTCAGTTTTAGCAGCTAAACCATACAAGGTGATTCACGGAATTTCCTCCATTTGGGAGTATCTAGGTTTCCAGTACTTTTGTGATTTGAGCGTATGCGTTCGCATTCGAATTCGATTGTATAGGTTCGCTACCCGCTTTCTATAATTATTTCCTGACAATGTTCGTAACAGGAATTCGTTGGTGTAAAGGCCTTTGATGTTGGGATGTTGACTAATTGACGTTTGAATAATTTTTGTGGCGGGTTCGAATACTCTATTTGTAACAAATATTTTTTATAGTTTTTTTGTTTAGTAAAAGGACCGATACGGTTAGTTTGTTTTTTTGCGTTATTTCAGAAAATCCATCTACTAAAAAAATACGGTCGGAAATCTTGATAGTGGATCTAGAACGGTTTCGTGTTGAGAGAAAACTCCAGTAACATGAGGTAACACTCTAGCAAAATACTTCCATCCTTTCAATACATCGTATCTTTCGCTCAAAAATATATTGAAAACTCATTTTTATAAATTATAATTCATTGATACATTCTGTCAATAACTAATAATCAGTTTTCAGTGGTACTGCTCAATACTGTTCAATTCTAATTCATCCTCAATTTTAGACACTATGATATGCATATATATGTGTACTATAAGTTATACTTTCAATTTGATAATATTCCATTGTGTGGATACTGTAGTGGATTTTTCTTTTTGTATCCTAAATATATAAATGAAAGTAAACAATTACTCAATGGGGGCCATTTTCAACATTTATTGAGAGGTATATAATAATTTTTGATTCAGTTCGAGATGCTTCAAATAGACGAAGAAATGACTTGGTGTTCCATAAAAACACTTTCTGGAAACTTTGAGTTGCCTTGTATATTGGAAATACTAAAAAAAGACTATCCCACCTAACCTAATGCTTTAATTTTTTTTGCGAAAAACAGGAAAAGGTTATTATGATGTTTAAAACCCGTCGTTCAGCCTTTATAATCGATGAAAGGAACTTTTTAGCCAAAACATCCCGACAGATAATATTTATTCAGACTATATGTAAAAAAACCTTCATTCATACAAGCACTTTTGTGGAAACCTACAGTTTTAAAAGTAGTCCGACTCTGTCACAATACCATCACTCCCAGAACTAAGTGTTTTTTAACTCTTTTATAGGGGTAACATAGTAGCAGAAATAATTCAACCCACAACAAATTGTCATTCTCAGACGTAATAGTAAAAAGGACCGACGCAAAGTGGGAAACATCTGTATACCAAAAACCCACTCACATGGTACAGTATCTGAACCAGAAATCCAATCGCCATCAATCGACTGAAAGAGTAATCATCAAGACTCCGTACTTTCGGGATATGTAATACAAAAAAAGGTCTTAAAAAGGAACTAGGCATCATTAAAATTTACCTTCAACGGAATGGTTATTCCAAAGTGATGGTGGAACAGACTTTAGCTAGAAGACAGCAAGAGCAGTTTTATGAATGTTGAAAAATAGGTTCCAACTATCGAAAAATGATTAAACTGCATGAACTATTCTAATAAATTTTTTCGTAGGTATTCATTATGCGTAGAGGACAGAAACAATGCATACGCAGTATAATCAGCAGTACCAAGTATCGCATCAAGATGATTCACATACAAAATGAATTTAATTAGATCAAACATCGATCCCTGTGGAACGCCCATTTCGATTTCCCTTCTATCCAAGCGTATGGTTTCAATTTGGCTTTTATGTTGAAACTGGGGCTTAACAATTTGTATTTCTTTGTTAAAATGTATGAAATCCAGTTTAATAGTATACCTCTTATGCTATAACTCTCCAATTTCTTCATCAATTTCTGATAGTTCACACAATCGAAGGCCTTACTCAAGTCACAAAATATTGCAATAGGGCATTCATCCTAATCGACAAACTGTGTAATTCATTGCACAGTTTATGTTACGTCGAAAACCGAGTTGATTATTACTGAAAACTTATCCCAAATCTGATGAGAGTCTATCTAAGAATGCATATTCAAAAACGTTTGCGAGACAATATGGCAGAATTACTGGGCGATAATTCTTTAACAGATTACGATTTTTTTTCTGAATAGAGGTTTAACTTTTCCGGTTTTGATGCTTTGTGAAAACGCTTCATTTTTGAAAGACATATCAACTGAAATTGTCAAAGGCTCCATGATCACTTTCATGATCACTTTCAGTATTCTCAACCACACAAATCCCGGAACTTCATTCAACCCAACAGATTTTTTGTTTTTTCAATCGAGAATTTAATAGAGTGAACAATTCTTTATCATAGAAAAGGTTCAGAAACATACTGTAACAATAATTGAAGTCATTTTTAGGTAGAGAAAATTCATCTATAAATATATTTTCTGTCAGTTGTCTTGGCGCATCTATGATAAAGTGAATAAATTCCCAGCAAATTCATTAGGAGCCTCTACTCAAACAGTTTTGTCACATACAGTAGTGATTAAACAGTCACTCACCAAAAATTCAATTTTCAACTGTTTTTGTCAAAATATAAAATGAGAAATAAATTCTCAGAGATCAGCGTGACAAAATAATCGAATTCTAAATACTTCCCAATATTTTTTTTATTTTTACTCCTACGCATCTGACTTCACCTGACCGGTAAGCAACTAACCGAAGTGGATTTGGTCCTTAGTGAGGGGAGGTTGCAAAATTTACGATCTGTTAGGCTTACTCCTTGAATTTATCCATCCCTCGAAGGGATTTCTCTCACACCCACGCCTAATCTTGATTATTATCTCGACATGGCCATATTTTTTGGGCTCTTCGCGATAAGATAGGGGCATTATCATGTTGGTAAGACTGTAATCTAGTGAGCGGAAAACAAAACTTTATTATTAGCGTGGGGAGCGAACGAATTTTCGGGAATGCGTTCGCGGGACTCGTTTACAAGGATTTTATTACCTCGCCGTGGTGAGAGGCTTATGACATCGTAAACTTTTCAATTACTGTTTTCCTTTTCTAGTCGAATACGTACGCTGATTCACGCCGCCTTTGAATTCATGTGATAATGTCGACTTCACTACTGTTATTCCGATTTCGGTCACGATATAACACAACGAAAGTTCAGTTTTCGCAAATACTCGTATACTCGTGTTTCAGATAAATACATAAATTTCAGAACTAATTTGAAGGGGAATAAATAATCATAATACTCGAGAACCTAATTTTTCAATCCATCGTTAAATTTTTATAATTCAGTACCTGAAACAAAAAAAAACAAATAATAAGGATTTGTTCAAAAACAAGTAACATTTTTGCGACTTAAAACTAGTAGCACCATCTGAGTATAAATTGACTGTACTTTTAATTACTCTATTTAGTTTTCGCCTAAAATGCTGCGATGTGCATCATTTCTTAAGTCGCATTTCATAACGAGAGGTTTCGTGCAAGAAGAACCTAAGTGTTAAAAATAGTACCTAACTTTCAATAAGAACCGAAGTGATATTAGATACAGAAAAGTACAAACGACGATGAAAAATGGCCTTCTTCCAAAATTAAGAATGAAAAATGTTGTGTCTAATCTGGCCTCAATATTTTTGTTTCCTGAAAATTTTGCAACCAAAGGCCCTAACGAAGTTATTATAGCTTTAGATTTCTGTCTGATGAAATACAAAACCGATAAAAAAGTTATATTGTCAATTTTTTACGACAACTGTGTTTCGCAAAATAAAAACGATTTTTGTTTACGTATTTCGATTCTCTTTGTGCATCTAGGCTCTTTCAAAAGATGCTGTTATTATATCCTATTCCAGGGCATTCAATGATGCAAATAGACCGATGCTTTGCACTGATAGAAAAAAAAAAGACTTAAGACTCTAAAGGTAGATAAAGCTAACAATAAAGATCCTTTTGAAATAGTATTTTTGTAACACAGCTTATTTACCACAAATGCTGATATTTCCGATTCATTTCCAACGTTGTGCGAGACTATAAACAGTTTTATGCGACTGAAATAAAACAATCAATTCCAGAAACTTCAAAATGTCGATCTGTAATGTTCTCTACAAATAATAAACGTAAACTTAGAGAAACGATGACAGGGGAATATTCAAATTATTTTGCTCTTCACAAAGTAGGATGTTACATTTTCAAACTTATACAATAGACTTATTGCTAACTTATTTCATAAAGCTTAATTCTGAGAAACTAGCCAATATCAAATTATTTGTTCATTATATAGAAAACGAAGAAAATCGAGAATTTCTTAAGGTGTTAGACGAAGCATCCCATGAAAAGAAAATCGTGGAAGGAGATGAATAAGACGCTGAAGATTATGAGTAGAATATTTTTTAGGTTTTTTTGCTTACATATCTTATGTGTTAGTATTTCAGGTTGCCTTGTATAATGAAAATATTGATTTGGGTTATATATCACAGTCTGTTTAAAAAAATCTTTTTTTTTGTTAAAGAAGTCCCTAAGTGTAAATTTGTATTATTTTTTACAAAAGAACTGTATGTCACATTAGGTCTCAAATGCGTCATATAATACCTAAATACACGTGTAATCTCTGATGAAACTTAAAATTTTCAAAACTCTGACTACTTTATTTCCAGCAAAAATTCAAACTTTCAATCTTCCGTATCTCAAAACAAGAAAAAGGCACTTAGGGAGATTTTGCACAGAGCCCTTCGATTGCTGAACTAAGAATTCATACACTTACCTGAACTTGACACAACTTTCATGACAGAGTTCAATAGATATATTCTGCAGATGAAATTTTCCTTCCTCATTGCTCTTTTATCATATTACTTTATTGAAATTTCATTATAATTTTCATATACCTATTTGAATTTAATTTCATGTACGTGTATTATTATAACGAAACAAGTACTTGGGTGTTTATCATTTACTGCTTTATTCATGTACTACTTATTTCAAAACGTATTTATATTATGTATTTTGTACGGCCATCTGTTGAGTGAATAAAGTTATTGTTATTATTATTTGTGCGGAAATTCTGATATATAAGGTGGTTTCACAAATCTTGTCCGTTTTTTAACACGCTTTTATTAGCTCCACCTGTATGTATGTATGTAGGTTTGTTTGTTAGTTACTCTAAAGCTCGGGATCTGTATTTGACAGAATTATCGACATCATGGCTTGATCTATTCGCGGGCTGATGGCGCTATACGTAACCTCCTCGATATAATTCGAACTCACTTCCCATGTATTTCTTCATTTGAAAAAAGTATTTTTTTTATCAACACGTCTGCTGCCTTGGGCTTGGTAGCTGATTTTCTGGATCCCTCTCCGGAATCGGAAAATATCAATGCTCACTTTTTCGAACAATATACGGCTGATTGATCCCAAAATTTAGATGAAATAAATATAGCTTAAATAGTCTAAAAAAACACGCTATATTCATTTTTCAGTTTCGTATGCTATAAAAGCGTGTTTTTAGTAAATTTAAACTTTGTTTATTTTATCCAAACTTTGGGATCAATCAGCCGTATATTATTTAAAAAAAAGACCATTCAAATTTTTGATTAGGTACAGTGTCATCTGCTCGCGAATAGGTCAAGCAATACTGTCGATATATTGTCGCAACTCAGTACTTGCTTGGGCTAGGTAACGAGACGATTTTATTCGCTGTTTCACCCATTCATTCGTACACCCAAATAATGAAAGAACTCATTTAAAACTTAATTAAATGTTTATTGTAAAAAAAACGGAAATGAAAAACTCACACTCAAAAAATTAATGAAAAGAAATACATTGAAACACCAAAAACCTACATTATACTGCCACCCAGCAGAGAGAAGGAGATGTGCTGCATTGCTGATGATCAATACGATACTCAAATGAATACTGTCTGACTGACTCCTCATGATCTGGACCTACCTCAATATTTATAAAAAATTATACGCTGACATTGCGACTTTGATGCGGTCACTGTACTAAAGTAAAATGCTCATCATGCAATCTGTGCAGAATTTGCGTATTTTGAGATTGTTTTATATTCTATATCCTGTGATCGGATCAATTTCGATGTTTATGAACTTGGAATATTAAAAGATGGAATTCTGAGTGTTCTGAGTGTTCTTGTGTTAAAATATTGAAGGGAGGTTTGAATGTCTTTCAATTCATGTATTTACTTAAATGAATCTGAATTATTTTATGATTATTTTCTATATTTCACAATTTCAAGTAGATTACGCACACCTCCATCTGCCCGCAAATAGATCCAGCAATAATGTCGATAATTCTGTCAAATACAGATCCCGAGCTTGAGAGTTACAAGCAAATTGACAAACAAATAAACATACATACAGGTGAAGCTAATATGAACCGTGTAAAATAAAATAAAAATGAATTGCTATTCGTTAGTCTCACTAAAACACAAGAACAGCTGGACCGATTTGACTAATTTTGGTTTTGAATTATTTGTGAAAGTCCACGAAAGGTTTGAAAGGTGAGTAAATATAAATTGAACAATGATAATAATAATAGGACTGCTGGACTGATATTTATAATTTTTGTGTTTTCGGATTTGCCTTCAAATATTCAAATATGATATTTCATCAATGAAATCAATGTTAGTAATAATGAAAAACTGTAGAACGCCAGAACCTATTTTTATAAATTTTATGTTTTTGGGTTCGTCTTCGTCGGGAATAGGATAATAAGTATTGAGATATGATATTTTATCAAAAAAAATAATTATTAAGCTCAAAAATGGCTGGATCCATTTTTATAATAATAATAATAATAATAATAATAATTTATTTGCATTTAATTACATGGTTCAATATAAATATAAAAATATTTCAAAAAAGGATTTTTCTTGATTGGGAATAGGATAATATGTATTGAAATTTGAAATTTTATTAATGAAAATAACAACAATAAAAGAGGCAAAACATCAGTAATGATAGTGACGGTTAGTATATTTGTTAAAACAGAAAGCAACTAACACGTAATGTTATCTATGTCTATAATTTGTTTTAAAGTAAAGCAAAATTGACCGGTTATGTTTTCGTGCAAGAATTATCATAATATGAATCTTATTTTGACGATATTATTATTAACAATGCCGCGATCAAGAAGATCTGATCTTTCCCAACAAATCCGTAATGTAATTGTTTCATTGACGATAAAAACTTGAGAAAACGCTATATTGTTCATTCACGTCGCAATGCTGGATAACTGTAACAAATATTTTTATATAGTTAATCAAAAAAATTCGATCTAACGTAATAGATGATGAATAGAAAATGTAAGTAGTATTATTGTTCTAATAGAAATAATTTATGTGGCAGAAAAACGTTTGCCAGGTCAGATAGTGAGAGATATATCCTATCAATTCTGAAATATTTTCCCACTCAAATCAAGGGAATGGAAAGTCAATTATCTACTTTCCTTAAGAAGTTCACAAGGTTAATTCCTTCTCGAGTAGAAAGAGAAATCAAAGTAAGTGTAGGACTTCAATGAAATTTACTCCATTTGTACGGCTTTCAACCTCAGTGTCCACGTAATAAGTTAATAGGTGTTATCTATGTAGAATAACTTCTACAAATTATAGGGATTATCATCTTATCGATTGATGCTTTTTATCATAGTCAGCTAGAGAACTGATATTTTTTGAAAACCTTATCGATTCTTTTTTGAAATATACAATTCTCCTGTCCTCAAAAACGAGCCCAAAGAAATAAAAACAAAACAAGTTATTGACATATTTTGAAATTATTAAAGTGGTGTGAACCACAGATAAAATCTAATCTGATCAGATCAGTGAGTTGTTTTTTTTTAATTATGGAAGAAATCATCAACGTTTCTCAAGCAGCATATCATCAGCTTTCTTTCTGATTGACTGATTGATTTGGTTACAATATCAGATACGTCATTCAAACGCTTCAATAACGTTATGTTATAGTTGCTGTTGATGTTTTTTTCTTCTTTAAGATAACAGATAATTATTCATGGACGATTTGTTCAAAATATTACTTTGACTTCCTCAGACCCTTAGCTTTCTTGATCAACATCAGTTTGTGGTTACCCAAAAATATTTGGTGGACTTTTTTATGTGTTCATGATGCGAATTTCACCTCGTTCAAACCCAGCGAACGACTCCTCAATGACTGTTTTTTTTTGGTGCAAAGTCCGAATAATGTTCATCAAGCTAAGCTTTATCAAAAAGCAATGCTTTATCAACACACGAAATTTTTTTCAGTTATTTCCTTCAAAATAACAAACGATGCTTCACTCAATATTTTCTATCCCACAAACTATTAGTCCCACAGCTGAGAGATTCGTACACGTATCTTTTGGACGTTTGAGTGAACTATAAATTGTATTCAATACTAGTAGCGCCATCTGTGTGATGGGCTACAAACATTTCAACTCATCTATACATGGCAATGAATCTTCAACCAAATTTTTTTTGCTACACTCTGATTTGTCGCAAATGAATATATTTAGTTGTTACTTGTGGAAGGGAGGGGGTCTCCTATCCTGAGGGTGATCGTACTCACTGAAGTTTCTTCTGCACTGTCATGGGATACAATGATTTTGTATCCGGATCTTATCTGATTGAAAATTCACATAGAAATTTGGATTTATTTTTTGAGGAGCCCACTGAAGTTATTTCTCTCAAAACAAATATAATCAAAATGAATCACTTCATTGTGATTTATTTAATCTGGACATTTCACTGAACTGCAACAAATGTTTAGCTATACAATAGCTTCCTCAAGCGTTTTCATTTGTGAAATTAATGCTCCTCATCTCGGCTTGGAACATAAACTGTCTTTCCCTTAAAACCAGTCAACTGTCATCGCCTTGGAAAATTGAGATAATGCATTAAACCTTACGTGTCGACTCAAATGATATGTTCATATTCACGATAGATTTAACTAAATTAATCCCAAACATAACATCCGCGGATTATCTCTCCTCGTTCAGAAGGGAGACTTTGATTTTGTACAATCCACATACAAAATAAAATGCCTTATTCAGTATATGAAGAACTTGAGTGGATGATTTTGTCATGGAGAGAAAGTTGGAGCAAACGTTCTCAAAGAACAATTTGATTCTGAATGTGGAGAAAACAAATGTCATTTTATTTAGAATGGCACAGCAAATAATTGAAATCTGTTTAAAACTGTTTTTCCGTTAATCAGCTGTCGCCCCCATACGAACGACAGCTCTCAGAAGTTGAGAAATAGATAAGCACTAACGAGGTCTCACCTTTTATTGTGTGATTCCTTACATGGTTGAATTGAAACACCAAGTACAATCAATCTGTCAAACAATGAACTTACAGTTCAGAACTCAATGAAATTTCTTGGTATATTGATATGTTAACGAACACTCACTCGCATTGGTATAAGCATATTATAAATCTGGGAAAAAAATTGAAGCAAATATGTTGCAGTATCAGGGTAAGTTACTCCTACCTCAATGAAAAATCACTTAAAATCATATATTCCGCGAATTTTGAATCTTAATTTAAATTTGATATAATATTCTGGGGAAACAGCAGTAATACCTGTGATATATTTCTTATTCAAATAAGAATTATGAGATTCAATTTCAAACTGAACTTTCGTCAGTTATGCGGAAGAATCTTCAAGACTTATAATATCTTGACAGTATATGCGATCAATATCTATGAGAGTGTAGTATACCTATTTAAAAATAAAAGTAGATTTTTGGAAGCTATAGATCAAGTCATAATTATTATCCTAAGCGCAATATGAATATATCTTTTCCGATTCACAGTATCAGAAACGCATCCTTCCTATGCGTCTATAAGGTTTTTCAATAAATTATCACATAGACATAATATGTTAGAGATCCTGAAAAATTCAAAACCTGTGTCAAAGAGCTTTTGATCAAGTAAGTATCTTATTCACTTCAGTAATATCTAGATAAGTTATAAACCTTTATGTAGAAATTGTGTGACATTGTTTCATTTCATGTTGGATGTTTCCTTTAATATGAAGATAATTCTCTGAAATATATTAATATTATTATTATAAATATCTAGTCCACCAGTGAATTGGTCAAAGAGGTCACTGAGAAAAACGATATTAATTTTCAAAGTTAGTGTTGCCTTAAAAGTTTTCGCGACATACAATACATAAAAATGTTATTTGAATTGAAGGGGTTATATTTTTAGGAGTGATTAATTTTTGGGAAAGGAAGATTTTGGCTTTCTACTACTCTATCTTGATACAAAAAAGGGGGGGAGGGAATCTTCCAAAGAAAGGAAGGAAATAATCGATTTGAAAATAAGTACATGGATGTGTAGATCATGAAAAGAAGTAACTTTCAGACACAAACTGAAAGAAAGTCCTCCTGAAACAGCTACTT
>WOGP01004396.1:0-14056 GCA_015342065.1 Leptinotarsa undecemlineata | reverse complement strand
ACAGTTATAGTATAGAGAGTTTTTGAATGCAGCTGTTTTATGCCCAGGTATCGACAATAATTTTTTATGTCGTGTATCGTACATGTGCCTTTCCGCATGAATCGTTTTCAAATGTATAATGAGAAAATATCAGTCTATTATGAGATGGTTGGCATTCCTGATTCTGAAAACTACATTAAATATCGACAAAAAACTATTTTCAATTAGTCTAATTTCAATGTATGACTGAATTTATATTTTTTCAGAGCATTCCTAAAAGTATATTAACTGTGTTATGAAAAATTAAAGTGACCTAAAAAAACTTACCTGGATATGCATTAAAGTAGAAACTATTTATCACTACGTAGTTTTAAAAGTGTTGTTTCTACAAAGGCATATCTTTCTGCATCTTCATCAAAACTCACTGTATTATAAAATTGACGTCATATTTGCTTGAGTGAAAGTTAGTTGAATGGAATTGTCATTTATGTCATAAATTACCTGTCAATTGAAATACAACGCACCAAAATCATTATGTAACAAACATTACAAGCGTAACTGCTCATTCCAAATCTCGCTCTTCACCCAAACCCAAAATGCCGCTCTCAAAACTTCAAACCATTTGATGGAAAAGAAAAAGTCTTCGAAGAAAAAAATCAAGGTCAGAAAATCTACCATTTCGCCCGTACGTGTCTTGAATTTGTATTATTCCATTTAGAAAAATGCTGTATTTTGTAGATAGTGAGTTGTACATCTGTTGAAAATTTTTTCATTCCGGTGGTTGCACTAGACTCGGCATGGAGTGGAATAGCTTTCAGAGAACCGGAAAAAGTTACTCAAGAGCATACTCAAGGTAACAGAATGCAAATCTTTTTAGTCTCTTTCTGTCTCTATTTTTTTACGGTCGTTGCTTCTAATTCGAGTACATTTAGCCAGACTCATTCTGTCCATAGTGAACAGAAGCTCCGTCCGAGGGCGCAGCTGCCTTTTTTGGACACTCAGTAGTTCTTATTTTTTACTTATAGTGTTACTCTGCCGAAGTATTTGTGCTAAAATTGAACTATATTCTGATTATTTTCAATTTTATCACTTTTGATTACCTCAAGTTGGTATCCGTTCTGATCTAAATGGTAAATCTAATTTTTTCAAGTTATCCTTAGAATGTTGTAAATTCTCAAGTTCTATCAATTTCTACAGATCGACTTTTCCAAGAAAGAAGATACATCTCTAATAATAATCGAAGCATTTCAGTAGTATCATGCTTTTCAAAGTTGATATAATGGTGTCTACATTTATAATCATCCGTTAGCTGAATGAACAAAAAGTTTAGTTTGGTTTTTAACAGTGAAATAAATTGTCACTGGAAATATCTTGTGATTTATCTAGAGCTTTTCAACGTTCGAGTGACGAAATACTGACGGAAAACTCTATTACTTCGTACTTTGAAGTGTGGCAAATGATGTTCATGACAAAATTTTATTTCTTCAATAGTCAGCATCCCCTGTTTTGTATAAATGAAATAGTCTAGATCCTTCCCCCTTGCATTTCTTCTAGATATACCCGAAGAGGAAATCGAAATAAAAATCATCGACTGCGATGTCACGAATGAAGAACCTACACCACTTCCTATACTTTTGCTTTTTCCCGATTTGAGTAAAGAAGATTCTCAAATCCAGGTGCCTTTAGTGAAAGGAGAAATATCTACGAGAACTTTAACGAAGCTGTTGGTCGGGAAAAAACCTAAAATGTCCTTACTCAGACATAGCAAGAAACCCCGCTTCGAACAGGTAAGTCCATAGTTGGTCATTTCATTTTCTTTCCACTATTGAAAAAACAGCCAATATCTTTGCAATTTTCTGGGAACATGCCAGATTATAATGATGCGACCCTATGTTTGCCAACTGCGTTGAAATAATGACATTTGACATCTGCTAGTAAGAAACGACCTATCTTTATGAGTTCCTTCTGCATTTTAATTTTTGGTAAATGAGAAACTGATTTCCGGAATATGTCTGAAAAGAGATTTCCAGTCGTTCTATATGAAGTTGGGGCTCCAGAATGAAGAATCAGCTATGAAGAAATATAAGATGATCTGTCCCAAAGATGAAAATGCAGAAGGAACTCATAAATATAGGTTCATTAGCAAATGTCATTATTTTACCGCAGTTGGCGACCATGGGGTCACATCACTTGATACTCCTCTGAACCCAGGAGCTTTTTTATTGTGCACGTCATAAATTATCTCTTCGATATCCTGTTTCGAAATATTTTTGTGAGATAGTGTTTCTCCTCTATCATTTGTGCTCTATGGTTGGAACACAAACCATCGACATGTCGGTGACACAGACGAAAATTGTCATTTGTCAAGTTTGTGAAATAGATGTAAAATAAAATGTTGTCAGAAATACAAGCTAGGTTTAATCCAAATAAAGAAATACACAGAAACTAAATTATTAAAATAATAAATACAACACACATTACTTGGCGCAGTTGTCAATTTTTCACAAATGCATCCTCTAACTTTTCATCGTCTCCTCTAACAATTGCGTGTTTAATGGTTGGAAGGCGGATAGAGATTGTCGACAATATTTTCAACAAACCGCAACACCCGTTTCACTGTACAATATCATCCTCAGGAGTTAGTTTAAACTACTGTGTACCTAGAACCGTTTTTTGGATCGAGAGCTTATACTATGGATTTTTCGCGGACAGACGCCTGAGCTTTTCCATCAATTTCATTTGTTTCTTTTTTCAGAAACTTTTTCCAGTTGAGGAAGTTACGGAAAGTGAGTCATCTATTGAAATTATCCACAAACATTCTAAGAGAAAAGCCAACGCCGATGAAGCATCTGCTTTTGCCGACGTTAGTAGCAACGACGAGAGTTCAGTAAATGAAAATTCATTATCGAAACAAAGCAGAAGAAAACAACACTTAACAAATGATAGTGTTAAAAAGGATTATGGAGCGGATGTTACGGAAGTTGTACACGAAACACTTGCAGATATAATCAGATTAGTGTTAGATGAAGCAGACGAAAACAAAGTTTCTACATTTGATTCCACGGTAAAATGTGATGAAAAGGATTCACCAACTAGTTTTTCTAAAACGTTGAAGTTGAAATAGACAAAATACTCAAAGAATGAGTTAGTGTTCATCAAACTACCGAATTCATTGAGTGACTGAAGCAATATTAGTGAAGAGTAGAAATAAACAATTTAATTAGGAAAATGACATTCCATGCACTTTTATTCTCATTAAAACTTATTAAAACTCACCTCCTAAGTTCAGACTGTATTTTATCAAGTTTTTACAATACATCTCCATCTTCATAATCTTTGCCGCACTGTCTAACGTCATCTTTCAAATATGTAAATGAAATGAAAGGTGATTTTGTCGTTATTTTGTATTCAACTATATATTCGATTATTCGTCGTGACGTCATCGATAATACGACTCGGCAGAATAGAATCATTCGAACCCGAACTATCGAATGGAAATATAATTTTTATTAACCCATGCGTGTTGAATAGTAGTACAAAGTGCTCAAAAGCAATGTGAAATATCATATGCCCAATCAGCACTATTGATAAAGAAATAATAGATCCAAAAAATTTCATGATTTTACTCACCGAGGTGCTGAGTACGACAGATATCGATTCTTGCACGAACTATCTGCATGTGTACCAAAGTTGAGTTAACCTCATTTCTCGCGTCGAAACTTACTGTCAAAACAAAAGCGAATCGCTGAAATCACCGGTGTTTCTATGTACCTTTGTTTAGTTCTAAAAATCAACATTATAAATGTTCTCCACTCGCTCTTAAAACAGTCATAACCACACAAAACACAAAATAACAGAGTCATGACAAATTCCGTTTCAAAAACAATATCACTGGGTTTGAATCTTAGATTAGGTAAAAGAGTTGTCTAAGGTTTGAATCTTGGATTAGGTTTCCTTGTCTAAGGTTTGAATCTTAGATTAGGTAAGTTTGAATCATCATGAATACGTTTCATGTTACATCCTTGTTTCAACGTCAGAATGAATGTCGCATCATACGTCATCAGTTTCATTAAATTACCTGTAGTTTTACTTTGTCTGTAGACAGCAATATCTGCGCATGGTTACTTCAAAATTTACATGCCTCCAATTATTTTATATCTCATTAGAAGAAAAATTACCATTCACTGCCAAAACATCAAAAATCTGAAAATACCGTTCAAATGAAACTCACACCAGATACAAAGAACATCAACAAATCACTTCAAGAAATATTTCAAGTAATAGCAATGCTCTGTTATGAAGTTGATTGTAAATTTCCAGAATCTAAAAAATACATTACCATGAAAGGAATTCAATAAAAAAAGCATGTTTAGCTGTGCAGTCTTGCGCTACTGATTGATTCTTCTTCTTATATATATATTTTTGGCTTTGATTCACGAGCAATTTGCCAGTCATCGGTATGTATCGATTGTCTGTTATATGAATGCGAAATGTTTGTGCCTACAGACGTTTCTGTTCCTGATGAATTTATCTATTAATTATCTACCTCGCTATTTATTACAGTGATTTTACTCACAAGTATCAATTGCCTTCTTGTGAATTTATTTTATGGATATCACCGTCATTTGGTAATGTTAATTAGCATTTATCATCGACGGAAAAACAATTACCGTTTAAATTAAACAACAGAATAATCGATGCGCGGATTCAGCGACTCCCGATTTAGAAAGCTTATTTTTATATTATTGATTAGTCTCTGTTGATGCAAAATTCGTTTTTAAAATGTGGTTTGAGCGGTGTGGAATTTTCATTGGTTTTATTCCTTAAATTTTTTGGGAACTTTGAATAAACAAATCCTGAATAATTTTAATTGATTTATTCATAATTATTGATTAACGATAACAGTTTGAAGATTTGTGTACAGCTTAGAAAGCGATATATGGTCTACTTTCGCCTACATTTTTCAACTTCTTTACTATTAGTTTTCTATTTGCAATTCATCACATAAATTCACTGGTTTTTTTCTAGACCATACTACGTTTTCTACAAGTTGTACTCAATAGAGTTACAAGCTTTGTTGATATTATGTTTAATTGCACGCTGTCTATACGAAATTGACTAATTATTGCATTCTGAAATAGCATACAGGGAACAGGCCAAAAGTACAAAATGACATTTCATAAATAAAAAAAAAACTAGTTTATCATGAAAACTGACAATTGCTTATTATATTAACCATGATATAGAGTATTTCGTAAATCCATATACTGAAACAAAATATTATTCTGTACCTTTGTAGTCCTGTATATTTAGATACACAATTCAACTTTATTTTATATAATAATTAACAGAGTAATAGACAAACTCATTATTTAATTAGAAAAAAATTGGGAATACTCTTCAGGGTTTCTGAACACAATTATTTGAATAATATTGTCATGATACCTTTGAGTTAAAAATAATCTTACCAATAGAACACAAAAAAAAACTAAACAGTATTTGGCTTCAAGATAATAAAAATCATTAGAAAATATTAAAAACTACAGATAAATCAGAGTATCAATACAAAACTACCAATAAATATTAGAATATTTGTATTCGAAGAGTTATAAGGATTTGACCCTCTACTTTGTTTTTTATATGAAAATCATAACCTCATCTGATGATTTATTGAATAAACCTCTTGTAAGACTTAGTCATGTCTTTTCCTTAGCTCATAATTGGAATGTACTTTATTATTCTAATAAACTAATATCTGTTAACTCGGCATATGATCTATTTACAATAGTCCAACCAAAGGACTGATTTTGGAGTCATGGAAATATTTTCCCCTTGAGACCATGTTGAACTATCCATATACGCCCTCAAATGTAAAATTACCTCGTTATACGTCAACTGCTATGTGTAAAAGATTTCCATGACTCGAAAATTATACCACTGGCAATATATTTTTTGACACAGAGTGAAGAGACCAATAATTAATTATATGGTGAACTAGGAACTAGAAGTTTGCTATTTCTACAGCAGCATACATTTTAATTTTCTTCTTCTTTTTTTATGGTTTTGGCTTTTCTTACGGCGCAGTGCACCAGCATTTTTATTTTGACTAAGAAAACATTCCGAGAATGGTTTTGTCCATAGGTTTTTGAGTGTTGCGAATTGTTTTTGTTTTTGAGAAAGTAAAGAAAGAGGGCTAATGACATGAGAGACAGAATGTTCAAATAAACGGCTTGACAGATTCGGACAATCCAGTTGGTTTCATATTGGTCCCAACACTCTAAGCCTAGGCGTTGTACACAAGTATAAGAATGAGATTACAAAAAGAGAACATGAGAAAGAACACGTTTTAGACACCAGATTTCTTTCACGTTCAATAAAAAAAATGTAGCTCTTAAGAAAATTACAATTCTTGACGTTTTTTCAATATTTTTGCACTGTAAATGAAGAGAAATCAGATATGCAGCCTCACAAGAAATGTTCTTTCATTATTAATCACAAAACATCACAAATATACACACAAAATCACATTTTCCGTGGAGATAGAAACATCGAGAATCGAAATGACACCAATAATACAGGTCTTTTCTCAAGATTATATTAAAGGAGACTGGAGTATAACAGATTAGGTGAGAACCTCTAGAAAGGTTTTTGGTACAAGGCCCTGTCGAGTACCAATTTTTCCTATGAAGTAATCAGGGTTCGATATTTCCTTTACATAAATGATCTGCGAAAGAAATAGTTATGTACAGGCTGTTATTAAACATGAAACAGGTACATCTCTAACATAGAAACACTGCTCTCAATACTTTTCAAAGTGTGTATTTAATTTACAAAGTTGGCGTAACAAGGAAATGAACTCTTTGATTCTTTTTGGTCGTTTTGTGAATTTTCCAAGCATTCTGAAAGAGCGCTGTCCGCAAAACTCAACAGTACAAAAAAATAATCTGACAAAGTCATCTTCAACCAACAAAAAATACAGTCCACTTTCTCGGAGAATTGCCCCAAAAAGGAAAACCTTTGAATGAAACATATGCCCTCAAAGATATCCTTACCCAATATGGTTGATTGGGAAATACAGCTCTGTTCTGTTTACTGAATACAAAACATATAGTGGCACAATCAATTCATAATAATGACCAATATTTTTACTAAGTATGACATCTTATTTGAATATTTTTAGGCATCAGATGTCAGGGAAGTGCTTTATAGTTAAAATATGTGGCATAACGCAAAATACTTGTCAAGACTTACCAATCCCACCTTCAAGCTAAGTTCCCCGTCATCCTTCGCCAAGTAATCGTACAGGACTTTGGCCCTGGTCATTTCGCCTTCTGGAGAGGAAGTGGGAGGACTACCAGAAGTACTACGGAATCAAAAGAAAACCGGCAGTGTCGTCAAAAAAATAAAAACAAACAAAAAGGTTGTGTGAGAAAAGTTACGATACAACAAACATTGAGTGCACTTGTGTGTGGAAAAGCGTAAAATATAGGTGAGGCCGATTAGACGGCGGTGATATCGGGGTCACTAGCGTAGGTGAGGTTAATGGCTGTGAAGGAGTCGTCGGAATATTTCGAGAGGTTAGGGTTTAGAGATTCCAAGTCTTCACTGTTCAGACGTAAAACAGGGCCCGGTTTTGGAAGACTGAAACATTTATATCAACTGTAGTATGTCGAAGGTTCGTCAAAATCCAGTTGTTAAACTAAGATCACTTTACATGTAAGTAAAAAATCTATGAAACTCAGGAAAGTTCAACTGATGTGAATTTTTTAAAAAATTGCTACACATTTAAGAATGGTGTCTTGTAGTTAGAAATACAGATCCCAGTTATCGTGGAGTTGTTATGTGAGAAATGTTGGAAACTACGTTGGCCAAAGTTTAAATGCTTCACAAACATGCATCAAAGATCACACCACAATTCTGGAGAAAATGTCAGAGCAAGCAAACGGCCTACGAACCTGCTTTCACAGCATAAAAATTTCATACAGATCAATAATCAATAAGTACCTTGCCAGTTCTCGTTGTAGATCCGTCATAATAGTCGTACATTGAGAATAAAACTTCGCCTGGGTTTCCACGAATTCGTGTAAGTACCTCAAATGAGCTGCGTGTGAACTGCTGACACCCTCAAGCAGCAACTTTGTGATCTCGGCCTGCCTATCGAACTCTGACTGGGCAACTCTCAAATCCCTTTCCGCCTGAGAAAGATGTAATTGGTCAGATATATATATTGAAAAACAGATATGTATTTTGAAAATGAGGAAAATACGTGAAAAAGAGAGTATTGAATACTATGTACAGTCTAGAAACAACTATAAAATGTACGGATTTGAAAAAACCACGTTCTAAAGTTTCTCTGAACTGAAAATATTCTGTTCCCATGCTCTGAATTTTATGTGTGAATGTGTGTGTCGCTGTAAGTTTTCTTGCAATACCTGTTCCAATGCAACTTCTGGGGAAACTCCATCCTTCTTAAGAATGCATGAAAATTTTTGTCAATCACTAGACAGGTTATGAAATTTGAACAGCTAAAGTCCTAAGGACTGAAAAGTGCAGAATCAGCCAAAAAAGTAGCAACGAATCTTGTTTTATTCAGAATGCAACTGTGTAAACTTTGATTTGTTGCACAATCTTGGTTCAAAAAGACCGAGCAGGTAAAAGATCGTGCACTTACCGCGGTCTGTCCCAACATACTCCTTGCTTTCCTGACGCGGTTCTTGCAAGCATCGAGATCCAACCTAACACAAAAAGTGTCAATAACTTGTTGAGAAGTAAGGAATTCTAAACAGGCGAACACAGAAATCAAGAATTCGCTCAAACCTTTTAGTCTCCAGTACATTTTTCTCTTTGATGATCGTCTTCATTTCCGTTTCCAGGAACCTCCTCAGAGGTTGTGTGAAGCACATTCCGGCCGACCCGATGAAGTCCCTTTCATTCTGACCCAGCTTCTGCTCCCACTGCCCGACTTTGATGAGGGCACTTCCGTACGCCGTCCCTGGGCCCAAAGCGTTGCCTGCTTCGACCATATCAACTCCGAGATACTCGAGATTGCTCAATCTTGCTGGTCGTTGCTTTTCTATTTTTTCGTACACAAAGTCCTCGATTCTGAATCCTGGATTGGGGACGAGGACGGCTTCAGTGTTTCGAACGATTCTATCAGTGAAATTCTTTGTGTTTTCTGCTCTGTCCCACAAGTTTTCGAAGTGGGCATCGAGCTCCGTTTTTTCAGAGGTGCCAAGTTTTTCTTCTGTCATCTAGGAATAAAAACATTGGGAGGGTTATTTGTTTTTTTTTGAAGATTTGGCAAAGTGAATCACCTGCACGACTCTGCTTAGGGCTGCTCCAGCATCCTTTACAATCTTTTTGACGTTAAATTCCATATTCATTACTTGTCGACTCTCCTCTCTGTATAAACTGTGAATTATAGATTATTTTTCATTCAATTTCTTGACAATCATCAACATTCTACTGCCCCTTATATGCTTACACAGTGTTGTCAGTTGTCACATTTTATTTTGTCACTTTTTTACTATTTCTTTTCCGTTCACTAGATAGAGTAAACTAGACCAAAGACCCAAGTTTATTAATTTGAACGTAAATTCAGGGATAACATCAACACTTCAAGTTCATATTGTAGGCTATTTCCAATTCCAATATTTTGAAGTTCAATACTGTCATCAACACTTAATAGGCCAAAAAACACTTTTCTCATTGAGAAAATGTCTATCTCTACCAATGTTATCGGTCAAATAATACATGTTTTGCCAACAATAATGTCACTAACACGCATTTTGAGACGAATTTCGTAGCAATAGCAAATTTTATGTCATATCTCTATTATATAACAGAAATTACTGTACAACATATTATTTAGATATTTTCTTTGGATTCTGCAATGTCTTGATTGATAATGAACCTAGTTTGTTCATGCTCATTCGAATATTTGCATTATTATTGCGAATCGCAAATTGCAAAAAACGTCGTTCATACTGGTTTGCTATTTGCTATCAGCTGTTACTCTTTTTCGGTAAGTAATATCACAACTCAAAAGTCGTTTGTTGTTGTTTTGTCAGAAGATAATATATGATCCTAACGAATACCCACAAAAATGAATAATTATAACAATGAATCGTTTTTACTGAACGTGTCAAAGTGTAATCGAATTTAATTTTTCCACTCAATCACGTTTAACAACTCTACTGATACTTGTATTGACATTAACTGCACCAAATACATAATTGCACGGTGATCATAACAACCCACTTATTTATATTTCTGTATCGACAATAACTGCACCAGATACATAATTCCACGGTGATCATAACAACCTACTTATTTATTATCAGAAGTATTAGATTTAGAAGAATAAAATATCATTATCATTTGCTTTTTCTAGGTCGATAATTCTATTAATATTTTAGCTGAGACGAAAGACTGAAAACATTTTTTTTTTTGCTTTTTCAACTCATACTATTTGTCATTATGAAAATTTGACACATCTAGTGAAAAAAATTGACAGGCTGTCTTAGGCTGAAATAAACTTCAGAGAAGAAGAAGAGAATTGATTTCAGTTATTCTTCGTATTCATTCTTCTCTATGTGGTTCGTGGTTCTGTGTAAGATCTTTTCGTTCCAATAATCTGACAAGATGGTGAGTTTTCTTAAATTTTTTTGCTATCTATTTTAATTTTTGCCATCGTTTTGAAAAATCATTTTTCAGTAAAGTCAATGGAACTTGAGTGTGATTATTCAAACGTTCAACTTGATATTGAATTCCTATATGAAATATTTACTCGAAAAATTATATCCTAACCTAACAAATGTATTGTTTTCTTCTAGTCTCTGGTCATACCCGAGAAATTCCAACACATTCTTCGTATCTTGGGTACGAATATCGATGGTAGAAGGAATGTGATGTTCGCCATGACGGCGATCAAAGGAGTCGGTAGACGATATGCCAATATCGTCCTCAAAAAAGCAGACGTTGATTTGAACAAACGTGCGGGAGAATGTACAGAGGAAGAGGTAGAAAAAATCATCACCATCATGTCCAATCCTCGTCAGTACAAAATCCCTGACTGGTTCCTCAACAGGCAGAAAGATATCATTGACGGTAAATACAACCAGGTGAGTCTAGAATTTTAAACTTGTGGCGCGAGAAGAATCTAAGGGAGACACTTTTCCCCACATCAGGACAAGAGAGATGGCTGTTTTTTTCTGGTGGGGTTGAAGTGTTTCCAATAGATTCCGGTGAGTACTTGTGGTAGTGATTATATCGCCTCGAGGGCTAGTGCTAGTTTTGGAATTTTTTTTCCATAAGACTTTGATAGTTTTGCTGCTGATCACAATTATCAGATACATGCTCTCAAAATTCGAAACTGGGTAATTATCTGAAGTCAAACCGTGGCTAGTTTACCTATTTTCGGAGGTACTGCCAGTCAGAAACGAATATGTTTAAGAATAATCTTCCAGAAGTGGAAAACACTTTGACCCCAGATTTGTGATCAGCCGGAGTCTTATTTTTCAAAAACTAGCATAAGCTGTTGAATTCAGCACATATACCTATGCTGAAAGTTTTTCTCTAACTCTCTTCATTTCTCGTAGAAATAACGAGGCGAATGTGGTGGGTGACCCTGTATAAGACAGTCTTAGCACAGTTTAAACGGCTTATTGATATTTTGAAAGCAATACAGCTGGTAGCCTGTGCAACATTACAAGCAATAGGCAGTGCATTTTTCGTTTGGGAGTTCGATGTTGCGAATTGGTCATTTAATCAGTGAAATCCATGAAGCAAATCGAGCGGTCATGAAAAATCTCTGTCTTAACACGTTTTGTGTATTGCTACATCTCTATACAATTTGCTAGCAATTGTGTTTTTAAAAGCAAGACATACGTACTTTAGTGGTGGAAAACTCCCGTAAGGAAACTCCTTGAAACAGTGTTTAATAATATGTTGATAATTTTTTTTAATGGTTTTCCATTTACTAAATATCTACTAATGAAGGAGTTAAAAGCCTGAGTGAGTTTTTGGCTCTACACATCTTTGTAATTGCGTTTTTTTTTTCTTTGGACGATTCCCACATTTTGTTGTATAAAGATGGATAATCAGAAAGCCCAAAAATTTATTTCTCCTGAAAGTATTACCCCCTTACGAATGGCAACTCTTAAAAGTTGAAACTTGTGCTAGCTAAGAACTAACAAGGTCTTACCTTTTAACGTGTGATTTCTAACACGGGTTGGACGATTGCTATTGAAAGGTGTGTCAATTCCTCGTCCAAATATGTAGCATTGGATGTAGTGGACCGTGTTAGGAATCACACGTTAAAAGGTAAGACCTCGTTAGTCCTTAGCTCGCACAAGTTTCTCAACTTCTGAGAGTTGTCGTTCGTATGGGGGCGATAGCTGATTGCTAGAAAAACAGATTTAAACAGAATTGGATAGGTATTCCTGTTTAAGAACAAGTATTTTCTGTTGAAGGGGTCATATTTTTAGGAGTGATTAATTTTTGAGAAAGTTTTTGGCTTTATACTACTCTATTTTCTATGTTGGCTATGTGTTTTTCTCATTAGTGTCAACTGTTATATGTAAATTGTTTGTAGGTGCCCTTATTTTAAGTTTCATTCACTGTTTCAAAGTCATTATTTTATTGTCTATATCGCTAAGTATTTTTATGAGCTTGTTACTCAGTCTTTTTGTCTTTACTGTCAGTTGTCATTACTGTCAGTTGTCATTACTGTCAGTTGTCATTACTGTCAGTTGTCATTAGTCAGTTGTCATTAGTCAGTTTTCATTACTGTCAGTTGTCATATCCAGTTGATGTTTATATTGTTCATTTTTCAGTTTCATTTCCTGCTTTCATATAGTATAGTATTCATATTCATATTTCATATAGTATTCTTGATATTCAATTGAATAATTAGCATGAACAATAATGACAACTGACACTGATGACAGATAAATAGATTACTCAACTCTAGAAAACGTGCTCCAAATGAAATCCTTATCCAATATGGTCTATAGAGTTGTGTCTAGCTATCAGTCATTATTGGCCTATTGTCACAACCTCTGACAAGCCTGTTTCTGTTTTGATGAACATTGCTTTGGACTTTTCATTTGAACAATTTTTAATTGATATTGTGTGGTATAAAAAAAGCTAGTGTAATTTTGACTGCTGTCCGAGTATATTTACTCGTATGTCCATTGCGAGTAAAAACCATGCTGTTGAAAAATAGCGTTATTCAATTCGTGAATATTCTTTTGTAGTTGATGTCTTCGAGTCTGGACTCCAAGCTCCGTGAAGATTTGGAGCGCATGAAGAAGATCCGTGCCCACAGGGGTATGAGACACTACTGGGGTCTCCGTGTGAGAGGTCAGCATACCAAGACCACCGGCAGACGTGGACGTACTGTTGGTGTATCTAAGAAGAAGTAGATGCTGTTTTAATAATTTAATACTAATAAAAAATTTCCTATAGTTTTTGTATCATTTCAGCGGCCCTTCTGAATGAAAAATACTCTTTTAGTTTTAGAGACACCAATCTTCTGAGAAGGCAAACTTTTTCCTTGTTTTTTGTCATAAAATTCATTATGTGAAACAAGCATAAGGAAATGGTCTGGGGGACACAAAAGATTCATTTATAAACGTGTAGAACATTGGAACAAGTTGGCATTTTGTGAAATAGATAACGCCATCTACTAATATAAATGTAAATTATTAAATTTATATATCGGAAGGTATACGATGTATAAGCCATTGAATCAGGGAGGCGCCACTATAGCAAGAGGGTGAATTTTTAGTGAAGCCCTAAAATTTACCAAATAATATTCAACTACATGAATAATTACATTTCTATAGGCTAAATATCATTAACAACTCGACTCTGTAAGAATATTAAATGTTCAAACACAGCATACTTGAAGTTCTCTATAATTGCTAAGTTTATATACACACGTCGGAAAAGTCTAGGGATATTTTTATAACATACTAAATATCATGAAAATAAATGCATGAGGTCGTTTAATTTCGATTAAATTGGTACACTCGACCACCCTGTAGATTTCTATGGGTTGAACAAAGCCTGC
>WOGP01004395.1:0-14056 GCA_015342065.1 Leptinotarsa undecemlineata | reverse complement strand
TTGATTACTTCCTTCCTTTCTTTGGAAAATTCCCTTATCCTCTTTTTTTGTATCAAGATGGAGTAGTAGAAAGCCAAAAACTTTCTTTCCCAAAAATTAATATTCTATAGTTCAAAAAACATTTTTTGTGACGTATTCGCATCCCCAAATTCTCACGCGGAGGCCTATTTTCGGCGTTAAATTAAAAGTATAAATAATAGAAATAGAGTTTCGGGATGTGGGACATTTTTTGAAAATTTTCTCCTTTTCAAGGATCTTTTTTTTTAATTTCCTAATTCTTCATAGTTTTTGAAGTATTTGCGAAAACCTAAATATCTTCCTGACATCTTGACTGTTTATAACTTTTGCAATTTTTCATGAGCCAAAAATTGGGTTCGGCACATTTTTCTAGATATCATTCTGGATCGAATGAGCCATCGCACGTATTTTTTCGACCATTATCATTATTTTTCACCATTTTTAACTCGTGAATTATTTGAATAAACTAAAATGGATTCATCCTGAATCATTTACAATAAAAACTGACATATATTTGCAATAAAGTTATTTATGTAGTTATATTTTTTGTAATAAAAAGTATGTTGACTTTCTGTTGAGTGTTTTATTAATAAATAATAATTTTACCACATTTTATTTTTAATGAGTGAACGTTAAAATACTTTAACAAACGCCATAATCTCAGGAATATTTACCCTGACTTTCATTTCACTTCTTAGAAGTTCATCAACCCTAGATATTGATAAGTATTTAAACGTTAAATTAAGTATTAGCCATTAACTGACGTTTTGTATCTCTCTTTAACAGTGGACCCACTTCTTTTTCTAGCTCCCTATGATATTTATTTGAAAATATGTTATTAACAATTTCTTTTCTGATATGTAGTAATGAGGAATTCCTTTCCTTATAGTTTGACAATTTTCATTTGAAGGTAAGTCATATAAAAATTGAACTGAGAGCTAACGGCAACAGCGTTAAATGTTAGAACTAAATTCTTACAGGGGTCATTTTTATTGTCTATGACCCCGGTAAAAATTTAGTTTAAACATTTAACATGCATGTTTGCATTCTTGAAATTCTTTCACTCTCACACAATACCGAATGGATCATATCAAAAGTCTTTTTAAATTAGTTACAGCAAATCATACACCATGCAATGTGTGAAATTTATACTAGGTTTTTCAGTTTTTAGCCGACTCGATCATGTACGCCTATTGAACAAGTAGTTGAAGATGATTTATTACTCCACTGTTTAAGGAAATATACTATATTAACAAATGTATTGTAGGAACACATGGAAATTTTGAAAGAGACACCCTGTGAAGAAAATAGGAACATCACATTCACAGTGAAATAATCGAAAGTAACACTAATAAAAACCAAGTACGTTTCGTCACATCTGGCACCTCCACAACAACCTGCGCCTTCATAATAACATAAGAGAATAAACCATTTGTATAAATCGCAGCATCGCGGTAATAATCTCATCTCTCCGTGCGTAGAGAAACAGAATTACGGAATTAACGAGCATAATTAGATTACGTAAGATATCATATCGCACGCGCTTCGTTCCGCCCGTCGCCCGTCATTGGCCGGACGCGGTCACGTGTCCTATAGATTGGCCGATAATTTATGCCTGTTTCGCGCAATCACCGATCTGCGATTTTCTATTCCATAATTTATAATATTTTTATTCATCTGTGGCGTTTTAGAAGGAGAGTCCCATCATGGCTGTTTGAAAATCTAATTGTTATGGTAATTGGTAATGTGGAAATGGAAGTGCAGATGGGTTGGGGAGAACGAGATCTGGGATGTAGAGTGCTGGAGAATATGGCTACGGTACTTCATTGGTTCGTTTCAGAATTTTTCAGTATTTTAATTCTATTATATTATAGCCTATGGCCTACTTTTTTTCAATTCTGGGAGCCGTCTGTCTTGTCCATTTCTTCCCTTTGTGTTCCATGACACTCAGTTTTTGCTCAATGTTCTAGTCTGTTTAGGATACAGACTGGTTCATATGTGACGAGCTGTCTCTATCTCTTTGTTACACTGCTCGCAGTTTCTTCAGTTGCTGCGGCATTTCTAGACCACTCTTGAAGACACTTCTGGGTTAATTCGTCAGTACTCGAAGTTCAGAGCCTGAGTGTCTGCCAAAATATTGACTCGCTCATTTTGTTGATCGCTCGAATTAATGTTCCTAGCGCATCGCAAAATTACAAATACTCCAGCCTGCGGAAGACTGCTGTGTTAACAACAGTCTTCCGTTGGTTTATAGAAATCAGAATGAGTAACAGGACACGTATACACAAAAAACCCCTAACCAGACTCATCTAGGAATATGGTCAAAGGCTACAGGAGCCTAGGCCATATTTACTTTTTCAAACTGCCGTGTAATAACAGTGCTCAACAAAAGTCGCACGGTTCATTGACGATCCACAAATCTTTACATGCTGTGTACTGTCCGAACGAGTTACTGAAATGAAGATTTTTATCCGCACAGCTTCCGTCCCATGATTCCAGGATGACTGTTCGTTGTCCACCCTTTATTGTTTAAGACTTCAACCGCGTAGTTTGTGTCGAACATGTATTTAGGTGTCATGTGGTACTACAAAAAACATTTTCCTCCTTTCATCGAAAAAGTGGGAGGTTGTACCCTGTCTAGTTAACGGGTTTACATAAAAAATCTAATCTACGTCTGCCTATTCACCGGTTTCAATAAATAATTATCATCAAGCTACAGTTCAACTAGCCTATTATAATGGCTAAGTTACCATCTCAAAGGAGTATTTTCAACAACTGAAAGTAACCCCTTTTTTAAACAGTGTAATAATTTAGACATGCAAAAATTATCTGGCGTCTCAGAATATGAAACTTCTTCTGAAATGTCGTCTAATACGCTACGTTAGTGTGACGTCATATGTTAGGGAAGGGTATGGTCCTTTATCTAAACAAAGATTTATTACCATTGTTTAGTTATTGAAGTCATACATATTTTGGAATTTTGGAATATTTGAGACTTTAAAAGTAAGTAATATAATCTATATTTATGAATAATCCACAAACTTTCATTATATTTCAATAGATTTTCACATAATCCTTTGTTTTTCACTTTCATGAAGGTTAATTATGTCATGATATCAGAAAAATTTATTAAGATGATTAGATACTGTTTTTGGTTTTTATAAATAAATTTAAAGCCTGTATACCTAATTATTTACTAATATTTGAAGTATAATAGGTTTTAACACATGTGCAATAATTTTATAGGTTTTAACACATGTGCAATAATTTTATACCTATTTACACATCTTTTCAATGAAAAGAAAATGATCTTGCTTGAGAAAATAATTTTCAGCAACAATTTCTGCAGACATAGGTCCTGGGAGTATGGTTTCTTTTGAGGTGGATGGTTGTGGATCAGTAAGTTCCGTTTCATATCTAAAATAACAACATTCTAAGAAAACGTTTGAAATTGATTATTGGCAATACTTACGTAGGATTTCTTTTTTCTTGTTCTCTTTTCTGGAGAAGAAAACCTAAATTGTTTTCCAGTATTGTGTGAAAACAATGTGGGTCCAATATTTTTGTTTCCATCAACAAAGTGGCAACTGCACAAAAATGCACCAGGGCCTGGTTGTATAGTTCGTCTATGGCAAATATTAGATTGCTGGCCAACTTAAAAAAATAATATATAATCATCTCAAGCCTAACTACTAACCTTGTTAACTCAATCCAGCGGTTTCTAGTTTTTGAATCCTTGGGAAAGCCCAATACTGTACCATTGTAAAAAAATTATTTAATATCAATTATTATTGATTTCGTTGCACAATACATTTAAAATATAAACAAATTCAAATCAGAAAAGTTTAGATTTGAAATGCTCTTGGTTTAGATCTGTCATTAAGATAAAATTTGAGGCCATCAAGAATGATTATTAATCAATTATTTGAAATGGTATGGTTCAATTCAGTCAAGATTTGTACAAAATGATTGTGTACTCTATATTACAGATTAATACATACCTTAAAATGCTTATTTCTCTGAATTTCCTATTAAAAAACACTAAAATCTCTATAATACTAACAAACTCAGATGACGGAATGCTTTGTTTAGATAAAGGACCATAACCTTCCCTTACATGTGACGTCAACACTAACGTGGCGTATTACATGGGAAAAGATTTAGGGTAAATATTTTCTTCAAACCGATTGACAATGAAAAAATTTAAGGTGTTATGTTAGCAACAATGGTTGTCACGGGTGTGTTTTTTGACGACAAATGTCAGAGATAAGGAACCGAATCTGGATCAGCATATTCAGCATGGAAACTGTAACCTTGAATTGCCGTATTCTAGAACAGTACGTCCATTTATTTTGTTTTCTTTTTGTAGGCTTATTCAGAATCCGAACTGTTCCTGGCAAATTTTGTTTCCTTATACAGGAAATTGTTTTTATTTCAGCACCGAACTTTTGCATAGATTTGCATAGATTTCTAAGTTTTTATGTTGAAAAAAACAAGTCAATAAATCGCTTTTAATGATGTCACTGAAAAATATTACGAAACTATACTGTAGCTGAGGAACAGGAAAATTTATATACTAATCAGTGCCTACATTAAATTTATATCCAATACATTATCACTAACCCAATCAATATGATGGAGTTTTACGCACTCAGATAATTTCGAATAATTACACTTATAATTACAATCTCGATAATTATTCTCTGATCTCTAACGGTTTGCGCAACCCGAATTCCAAACGCGTTTTTACTGCACACAATAAAAATTAGCCATCAAAGATACCACAGGTGTTACTCTCAAGTGCAAGAAGTGAAATCTCTCTACTTGGGGCCAAACAATAATTAAAAATATACAAACAATCGCCTAGCAATGACGTGTGATGAAGATGTCACAAAAGAAATTTGAACAACTCCCTGCTGTTACGCGAGGAGAGTGTGTTCTTTTGTTGGTACTTATTGGGAGTATTGTGTAATGTTTTAGTGGTATGGAATGATAGGTATGTCCGGAAGGCATGTGGAGATAGAATAGAAGAAATTATTGGTAGAGAGCTCTTTAGTAACTATTGTTGTCATATTAGTGCACTGTTTTTTCAGATTATTCAGTAACTCATTCATTAGCCCAAAAAATACTTTAACAAATTGAGAATGGAACTCAAGGAAATTCGACTATTCGGAAAATCTTTCGATTGATTGATTTACACATGCATAGTTGAAATATTTGTGCACCATTCTTAGACCGTATGATATTCTCACAATTCCTTAGCTCCATATTCATTGAACTTTCTTCTATGTTGAGAATTCATCAATTCTAAGGTCTGGAAAGTTGGTGGCTGATGAGTAAATTTTAGCTGTGTTTTAAATGATCACTCGTTGAGATATTTGTGTCTGTATCTGATTTCCACCCTAGAAACAAGAAACATCGACAAGACAAGATAATATTCGATCAAATGTAACTTGTCAGGTGGGATTCCTTTTTCTGTCAGAGCAGAGGAGAATATCTATCATTATGTCTATCACAGCCATCTAATTCTAAAACGAAACTGGAATATCATGCTTCCACATAGAGCAACTTTGTTTACAAGAATCTCCTTCAGTTTACTCAGGAGACCTACCACGAAAATAAGAATAATCAAAGCAACATTTATTACCCAACATATTGTACAATCCCCTTACAGAGCAACATTAAAATAACAAAAGTTTAAGGAAAAGAAAAATAAATCTACTATAAGTGCAGTGGAAGAAAAACAAGTGAAATATTACAGATTTTGCATTACATGCTTAATTTGTTCCAAGCTGTCTCGCAGATTTGAGTGTTTTGTGCACAGTTTACAATTTTCATCGAATTTCTCGCAAATTGACAAAAATAAGGGTAAAGTGTGTGGTATTTTTCAAAAATTAGCTGAACGACCTTTAAAATGAGGTATCACTCTTATAAGAGTTTAGAAGTTTTGTTTGCCCCCGCTAGAGAATATATTTAATTAAATTGAGGATTTCCTTTAAAATGTTCCCTTGGAAATATGGACCGAAACATAGAGGTTGGTACGTTTTCAAATTGACACACTGTCATTCAAATGTTGATGTATTTAACAGTGATCGAGGCAAAAAAATAGCAGATGTAAAATGAAAGTTTAGCTCACTGAAAGTATCTTCAAACTTCCTTTGCAATGAGCCCAATAATCGCAATCAAAATATCCCGCGGACACGGAGGATATCGTGCGAGCAGAAAGAAATATGATTTAATAACGAGTGCAGGTAAAAATCGAAAGGGGATAGAGCAGTACGCGTGGGCAGTACATAAAACTAACCTATAATTATACGTATAAGTGTTTTAATTGTGGACGAATAGAGGTACGTGTCGTTCTAGTGGTCCAGTCGTACCAAACACCCGAACACGAGTGAACCGTACCGGTGCCACGCTTGGTCCGGCGTTCCTCTGGCTATGGTAATGTGAGAGAGGCCAAAAGGTCAGCAAGAGTCAAGAGCCGCGTATACCACGCTAGCTAGGCGAAGAGTACATATAGTGCGAGCAGGTACATTAGTACAATCGTATTAGACTTTTTGGGTTGTTGCTGATGGGGGTTGTGATTTCAATTCAGTTATTTCATCTACTCGGTCTTAAATCTGGGTAATATTTTGGCTGAAACTTCTGGCATCTGTCTACAGTTTTTGATTGCATCAATAATGACATGATTTTCAGAATCACACATCACATCTATCTATCTGACCGAACGTGTAGGGGCTTCTTTCTCTTTGTTATGGAAATCAATTATGCATCTGTGTGGAATTGCCACATCAGTACCGCCATCACAATTTTGAAATGTTTGATACATCTCTTTTCATTAAGTGTTAACAATGTTTCTTTCTCATCATTTTCTATTTTCTTCATCTCTGATGGGATTTTTCGTACAGTTTGCTCCTGTGACCTCAACTACCCGTTCTTGAAATACAATACTGTTTACAATTTTAGTCATTTTCGCAAGATGAATTCTTTGCAAAGGCAAATGGAATGCCTTTGCTTTCAACAAAAACAACAAATAACTCACAGTTCATAACACAGAATCATTTCTCCCCTTACTGTATGATATTTTCTACCTTGCCTTGACGACAGTGAGCTCTCACCCTATTCGCCGACTGATTTACTGCACATTCAACTTTCAGAAACACATCTAGATTTGCCAAGCTGTTCAAAGTCAAAAAAAAACAAACAAAGAAGGAGAAGAATAGTATTCATCATCTTCTGGAAGCAACAGTGAAAACTCTTGTTTATATATCTATGGTGAAAACATTATTGATACTTCAGATGAGGAAGTATCTGATAAAGATATGAATAGATATATATTATGAAACAAAATCATACAAAGATTGGATCCACTGTCCGACATTTTTAGCATTGATGCATTGATTTTGTATAAAGTACATTACCTTGTACAATCGTTGTGGTCGAAGCGCAAAAAGAGGACTGTATAGATGATGAATAATAGCTTGAATATCAGTACCAATTCGATTTTGTATGCTTATGACTGATTTCGTTAGGTAACTATGTCCAAAAGAAAAATTTATATTATATATAATGTAACACGACGGTTGATTTACTGTTTTGTTTTGTTCTGTTATTTGTACCTCAGAACAGAGCGTTTTCAAAATTTGTGGAAAAGAGAAATCAACACTGAAAATACCTATAGCTTATATTTAATTTTAATGTATTATCAAAACAGTCAATTGCGACATTTTTTGAAAAGAATCTTGTCTGTTGTGATGAAATGGGGGATATATAATGGAAAGTTGAAGGAGTCTTCACCACTGTATATTATTCGTGCACTATCAAAACCGCCAATTAATTCGCTCACTCCGTTATTCACGTCTACAAGGGCAATGCTGTCTCTAGACGCTATATTTCTTGACCTAACATCTCCTTTTTGCATAAGCCACATCGTCCCCGGCCTACTACAGTTTATCACTCTTATCAAGGAAGTACCTGTCGCTGTCTACCGGCCCTGCGAATTTGCCTGGCGATGACACTTGATCCCATTCAATGACTGTCGCATTCCTGGTATTTTTGCGCGATTGTGGGTAGCAGGATTGCTTGTAAATGATGTCGTTTGGACGAGTTCGAGATTATAATAATTGTCCTGCGCAGCTCGCTAGGATCTGATTAGAGAGTGAATTATTTCTAGTCCGACGTTGGACATCTATGAACGGCGATTTTACGATGACGTCTTTGGATTCTACGTAGGTCGGACTCCTGTTTTACTGTAATTAATGAATACCTTTGTATTTATTGTAATTTTAATAATCTATATGATTCTTAAGTCGTTATTATTTAGGTTGCCTCGTAGCAGAACTAGGAAGTTATTTGTTTCGAACTAAAATTAATATTATCACTCACTTTGAAAAAGAACTTTAGTGGAATGTATTGAAGGTTGTTATAAAAGGGAGAACAAAAGGGTTTCTTGTTCTGATACCAAAAAACCCTTTTTGATTCCCTCCACCCAGCAACATATTGGCGTGGCGCGTTCTTTAATGTAAACAAACTAATGGTGGTAACATTCTCAGACAGATAAATACTCTGTTCAAGTGTGTCAGGACATTCTCAAAGTTATTTTCACATCTGGATTGAGATCACAAACCACCTACTATAGAGAGCAAGTAGTTTGTGATTGAGATATTGATTCCCCAGATGCGTTTTTTTGTTCCTGAATCCGTCAAATCATAAAATAATTTTCTCTCACACGATATCCTTAAAGTCTTTCATCGATGCGTGCAGGTATTCCTAGGAGTTTGCATTGTTTGCGAGATTTCAACTAGTTAGTAGGGGCGGATCGGAACAAGAGTCGTGACGGATGGGGCAATTAACTTTATAGTGAAATTGAATTATTATTTTATAGATTTTATGGCCTATTCACTTTTGTGAAACAATTATTCGGTCTGATTTGGTGCGTGAGAGAAGATTACCCCAGATAAATCATCTAATTGTGTTTTCCTTAGGCGGTTACTTTTCTATTAAGACCGTATATATGGGTGAGAGTTTATAGGACCTGACGTACAGGGTGACGTAAAGTTTTAGTGATACTAGGATTGTTCAATTTATGGACCAATTGATAACATATTCAACTACAATTTCTGTGGAAGTTTAAATGTAAGTATGAAAAAAGGTTGTCTGATAAGATGATCTTATTTCGAAGCCATCTACATAGATTCATAGTTAATAAATTGTGGTATGATACAAAAAAAGAAACGCCCATCTCTGTCTAGGTCTCACTTTTCATAGATTGTTCTAATTTAGACTATAAAACGTCTATTAATCTAAAGATGAAGAATACTATTGACGTTCAATTATATTCTTAAGCTCGAAATAGATTAACGTAAATAGGAAGTCTATACCTACTATAAATAACGGTCTAGCACACTGAATAATACATGAATGAGTATATGGGCAAATTAACAAGACAAAGAAAAAAATGGAGTACAATATTTTGTAAAACAAGACAATTGTTCCCCCCAGACAAAGTTTTTGTTACAGTCAACACTAAAAGAGTATTTGTCATGAAAGCCACAAACTGACGGCTGGGACCAAAAAGAAGAAGAAGATTAACGGAAATAACGAATACTGAATTCAAATTAATACCGTTAGAATGTCGGCAAATCAGAGAAATTATATGGTATATTAAATAAATACTGCTGCAGACTCCTCAGTGGAATCTCAGTTCTGTGAAAATAAAAATTTAAATATTGGTGGACGTGAAAGACAAGGTGCTACCCGTTCAGTTTCTTATGTGGACCATATAAAGTTAGAGACGCTAAAATCACGTGTTACAAGACCTTTCACAAATCATTCTACGTAGAACGCAAGGTCTAACATGCATGTTAACAAACCACCCCAAGTTTATTATCTCAGCAAATCACAGATAATATCCTCATAATATTCAGGAGCAATAAAAAACAGTGAACCCCCCTGTGAGTTCACTAAAAAGCTTATAACAAAGTGATTCCCAAAATGATTTTTTTCACATTTATACTACCAAATGTAGGCCAGACGCATACTGACACTTCAAGATGCAAAGCTCCATATCAACAAAGTGCAGATTCATTGCTCGACAGTCTCATAGGCAAGTCGTCTACTCAAAATTAGTAGCGAAAGCTCCATATTGAAGCAAATTCTCATGATGATTATCCAAACGTTGTGATAGGCCTTCCATACATCAACAAGTCAGTACTGAAAGCTTCATGTTGAATACACTCAGCGGCCAATCAACAATTAACAACCACTTATTTGCTGAGAAAAATGTGCTTCTCCTCAATGTACTCGAAGCAAGAAATGGAAGTCTTAGGTAAGTATTCTAATTGAAACAGGAGGTAGTCAACTCACTACTAATTCTTTTACAGCAATCTGAACATTAAGACTTGATAATCACTGAGATTACCAATATTTGTGGTGAACGATCTAAACAACGGTGTATGGTGTAAGTGCGACTGAGGTAAGTGTTTGCTTTGTAAATACACAAATGTGACTGTTATTGGTATAGAAAGATGTTATGTTGCCCC
Source organism: Leptinotarsa undecemlineata (assembly GCA_015342065.1). Classification (NCBI taxonomy): domain Eukaryota; kingdom Metazoa; phylum Arthropoda; class Insecta; order Coleoptera; family Chrysomelidae; genus Leptinotarsa; species Leptinotarsa undecemlineata. The sequence goes on along the minus strand of WOGP01004395.1, from coordinate 3,497 downwards.
CCACTATCTGGGGACATGCCAAGTCCAGGTTGCTTCACACATAAGTGAGAGACAACCAGATTTTGCCCCAAACCTCTACCAATGTTGAGCTGATTCTGTCAATCGTTTCACAACCAATCATGATGTGTTTGTTGCACACCAATCTCTATTTTTGTGAAACAAGATATTCTTCTTTTTCTCAAATCCTCAATTCTACTATGTACAGTATCTACAGGTACTTGTCATCAAATTACACAAACTGGTAAATTATCAGGTCCAAGATTTCTATAAAGTTTCTAAATAATCCATGTTCTTTGATAACTAATGCCCTTGATACTCAAAATACTATAAACATATGGCTTGAAATATTCAAATCAGTAGGGCTGGTGATCACAGTATATTCATAATAGAAATATACTGCTTTTTCAATATTATTTCGCTTGAAGATGATCACTTGGTGATCGAAACACGTGTCGAGCTGTTGAAATAATGGTTTGGTTACTTTCAGTTACTTTTTCAAAATATATTTCCTACAATGAAGCACATTTCCAATGTGACAGTCAAAATTATATTTCTAAAAACATTAATACAACACTATGGATAAGAATCTAGCAATTTTCACAAGTGAAAGTTTTTTAGTCTGCACACATTTCTCAAACTGGGCAGCTTCAGCAGTGGTAATGAATAGTACACACAATAGTAGTAATTACCTCCTTTAGTTGGATAATGGTCAATGAGATAACAGGTAGAATTTGAAAAACATTTAAAATCCCACCAGGTAAATTTTAACTATGAATAATCCCTGGCATTATTGAAAATTTCAACAATGGAGAGTGGTTAACCTCTTGTCCTTTAAAGGGGAATTTGAATGTTTGCCCTTATTTATTTCAGAGACTGCAGCAGGTTCAATCTGTTTTTTATTTTCTGTATGAAGTATATTATTGTTAATGCTATGAGTGTTCTTCAAAAGCTGGGATTGGTCTTTAGATCAATACTGCTTTGGTTTGTATATATATAGGCCGTACGGTAGGTCATACAAGGACAGTTAAATGGAACAAAAGTTACCTTTTTAGGGATGCAACACACTGCTATTTTCAGATCTATAAAATCATCAACGGTTTCTGAGATATTTGCAAAAAACTGAAAATGACAGATTTAATTTTTTTGCTCTACCGCCTCCATTTTCAATAATAACAAAAAATGACAAAGAAACTTTATTTCATCTGCTTTATTATCTGGGTGAACTCATTTTCCAATGCAACGTTTCGTTCATTGAATTCCATCATCGATATACTTTTTTTAATAGGTACCTGTTTATTTTTTTATATATTTTCATAGTCATTATAATTACAAATTCATCACAACATATGTATTTCTCGACGTTTCTCCCAGAAACCACATCATCAATATTCTATCATTAAACTTTTTTCATTCAATGAGAAATCAAATATCAAACTATTTTAACACACAGTTAACAGTATCGTTAATACATTACACAGAAAAAAAGACAGTTGCGAAAGAAAATGTAATGAAATAATAAATGATAGAAAATGAACACCATAACGAAATGTTTCACGTTACATTTTTTTACCGTCTCACGCGATATCGCATCAAATGTTCAAATTGTCTTCCATCATTTCTTAAACAAATATTTGCTCTAGAAATAGTGTGCTTGTGGCAGTTCTCTAACATCCGTGGAGTGAGGCACTCCTTATTGAACTTTTCAATGAAATATCTATAAGAGAAAGGTCCGGTGAACGTGGTGGCCATTCAATAGGATCATTATTTCTTATCCACCTTCCTGGCATAGTTGTACTGAGGAAATCTCTGCGATGTGTAGGAGCTCCGTCGTGTTGAAAATACTCATATTTTCCTGTGAGGCTAAGTGGCAAATCTTCTAGTAACTTAACTAGAGTCCCTGATAAGAAATTCAAGTATAATTCTCCGGTCAGAGATGTTTAAAAAAAGTGGGGGCCAATAATTTTATTATTAAGAACACCAAGCCATACGTTAACACCATATCTCTCTTGAAAATTGATAACTCTATGTAAACATTCATGTATGACTTTTTTAATACTGTATTTTCATCAGTTATTTCTTGTTGATATCCTTATTTTCTGTACAGAAATTTTTGGGTGGCTACAAATTTTCAAAAGACATTTGGAAGTTATGAATGGCTTGGTATTGATACAAAGATTATTGGTCTCTCTTTTGCAAGACGACCTTGACAGAAATTTTGTTGGATTTCAGTGAATAGAAATATTTATAATCTCATTGAACGACATTATCAAGAGATAATGTCGAACTGAGATAAGGAGACCTCTGGATTTCAATAACATTTGGAAATTCGGAAAAAGTGATAGTGATGACGTGGTTTAGGGAAGAAACGTCGGTAAATATTGATGTTGTGATATATCAACGAATTTGTAATTATGACTACGAAAATGTATGAAACAATATACAGGTCCGTATTTTAAAAAACATATATTGATGATGTCTCACAAACCGTTGATGATTTTATGGATCTGAAATTGTTCTCCAAAATACCATTTTGGAGAACAATTTTTTTTTCATTTCCATTAATATATTTAGTTAGCTTTTTCTTGAAGTTTTCTCTGTTTTTACATTTTTGTATTTCTTCAGGCAGGGTATTACAAAGTTTTATTGAATTATAAGAGTAAGCTCAATGAGTTTTACATTTTGGAGCATGCAAAAGGATGAGTTGTTTAAGAGTTTCGTCTATTGAATCAATGGTTGAGAATCTCAGCTTTATGTTTTTGGAAGTGGTACCTCATATTCTCGCAAATAATAATTGCCTGATGTTATTACTTTTTAATGGCTATTAGAATAGTATCTAAGGTTTTTCTGTCGAATCAATTTCAAGAACCGTCTCTGTATTACCTTTAATCGATTAAGATGGATTTTGAGGGCACCACCCCAAACTATAATACCGTAGTGGGTATGGCCGTGTTAGGAATCACACGTTAAAAGGTAAGACCTCGTTAGTCCTTAGCTCGCACAAGTTTCTCAACTTCTGAGGGTTGTCGTTCGTATGGGGGCGACAGCTGATTATCGGAAAAACAGATTTCAAACAGATTTTTTTAAACTTCCCATGATGGCAAAGTTAGAGATTAGATATTTGAATTCGTATAGAAGGGTTTGGAGTTTTCTAGTCGCATATCTCATATAATCTGTTGAAAATCTGTTTTTCCGTTAATCAGCTGTCGCATTCCTACGACCGACAACCCTCAGAAGTTGAGGAAGTTGTGCGAGGTCTTACCTTTTAAGGTGCGACACACGGTGTGTGTCTAGATATATTCCTGGGTGTTTTGTTACAGTTACAGGGTTTGATTTCAATATTTTCCTATCTATATTTAATTTTTATTGGTGAAAAGGAGGGACGCCAGATTTATTGCAACTGAAAGGAAGATCGAGGGTTTTCTCAAAGTTGACTGCCGATAGTTTGTTATCAAACCAATTTATACTAATATAAATGTGAAAGTTTGTGAAGATGGATG
>WOGP01004394.1:0-14059 GCA_015342065.1 Leptinotarsa undecemlineata | reverse complement strand
TTGAAAAATCAAAGTTGCTACTGCTTTCTAATAGAAGCGGCAACACCGCATTGTCGAAAATAGTTTAGTTGGCTAGAGAATGTCCGAATATGCCTTCCATTAAATTTTCAAAGTGATACGTTGTGTGGTTCACCAGAAACGTCTAATGTGCCATCCACCGTGAATCAGCCTGTATAAATATGAAATCTTCCACTCACAATTCTCGAGAATTGATTTGAAATCAGTATATGAAACGAATGAATATTTCTGCTTATTAACATTATTTCGGAATTCTACATGATCCAATTTTGGAAAGAGAATTTTGCAATTGTTTACATTTTTTCCCAAAATGATCTGATCATTTAATGTTTGTTCACCATGAAAAAAGGTCAAGCATCTATATCGGAAATACTTTTTGTTTTTTGATTTGTTAACGTGTGGTGCAAGGAGTTTGGACATGTCTTTTATTCAGCAATAGTGATTTTTTTATATCGGAATCATTTATATCCAAAGGTGAAGTATCGTAATCGTTCAATTCTTATAAATATTTTTATTTAAAATCAATAGGAAAATAACGTCATTCCTGCAGGTATTACTTCATGAAATAACTTTTTTTTGTGATATATGAAGATGAACGTGGAACGTTTTTTTTTCAGCGGGTACAATGCACTTGCGATTGGTCTGAAAAAATTGGCAACATATTCATTATTTATTGATTATTACAATAATGGTAGCGTTCCTGTTTTTAATTTGTTCAGGCAGTTCTATGAACTCCGAACCATACCCACTCATTTCATATTTATTCATGGCTATTTCAAGAAAAAGAATTTTATTTAACGCCCAACCCGAATCTCGTTCCTGAAATTACTAAATCAATGACTGCATTAGAGGTGTTGATTAATTTGCGATTAATTTGCACACCCTGTAAAGTTTCATTCTTGATCTTTCATTAAACCGACAACGCGGTAATAAACCTCTCCAATTCTACAACCAACAATGCCGCCGCCGCTGAACCGATTCGTGAGCCACATGATGAGCATCTGAAAAGCCACTTTTGCCTCAGAGACCCCGTTATATCCATCCGATCTATGAGTATTTTCTAGGAATCAAAGTCAAGAACTGGTCCCATACACCTTCAGATGCCTTCAGGAGATGAAATATACAAAATTCCTCATTCTGAAACTTGCATATTTATATCTGAAAGGAGTAATCAGCATTTTTGATATATTTATCATCTGAATCTGTTGAATACACTTTTTCCATATCAGGAAGAATACTATTTCTCAACGCGCGTTTCGTTTATTAGGTCAACATTTTTCATTTTTTGTTTCATCAATGTGAACGGTGTCATGAACGTTTTAACAATTGAATCATTCGATTATTAACAACAATTTATTGAAATGAATGGATACAGAAGTTTTTGAAAAAAACTCATGATTTTTTGTCGCTTGACGATTGTTCTCTTTCTATGAATTCATTTAAAATCAATATTTGAATATATACTTGTGATGAAGTGTTTGAAACCTTTGGTGTAGTAATGAATATTACTGAAGTTTCTTCCCAACACCAAACCGGTATTTGAACACCTCGACACGTGGTTTCAATCACCAAGTGATCATCTTCAAGCGAAAGATCAAAACTGAGTTTTGATCAGAACACATGTCGAGGTGTTGAAAGAACGGTTTGATTTTGGAAAAAACTCCAATAATATTCATTAGAATATATATTGGTTACAGTTTAATTGTAACTGTATTATAAAATGAACCTTCTGAAATTTTATTCTTTCAACTTTACACAGTAATTTATATTTTCAGTGTGGGATTCTACATCTAAATCGTCAACGGGAGTTCTGCGTGGAAATGTATTTCAGATGGGACATTTTGAACAATGCCTCTCAGCTAGGGCACCATTCTCTCCTAAATATTGTCTTGCTACTATTACAGCAGCTACACCGAAACCAAAGAAGAAAAGGGACCATTTATCTTTGTACTTTGATCCTAATGAATCAGTATTCCAAAGATTACATGTGAGTATATTTCATTCAATTATTTGACTAAGTGAAAGGTTTATTAAATTCGTAATTTTTCAATATTCCTAATGAGACTGAAATAAAAAAATAGAAATACAAAACATCATTCATAATGTTACTTCTTTGCTTTTATTAAATTCTCATTTGCGTGAGTGGATAATAAGTAACTAATAAACCAGTGGTACAGTTATTCAAACTCAATAACTTTATTCAACTACACAATTTACACTTTTACTATTCACAATACTGTAACGTCTTTCTCGCTGTTGCATTCAAATTTCCGCGCTCTGATTTCAGACTACTCCGTGTTTGCCTGTCAGCTGCCTTATATACCGCTAGTCTAGTATCTCAAATACTCTACTGTCTTCGATTCGTTCTACAATCTTCGCTATGTGTTCCACATTGTTCCGGTTCTTTCGATGGATGTTCGCAGCGTGTTTACTTTGTCAGCGGCGGGTAATTCCCATAGGCGTAGACACTTGCTTCGGCGCGCGACGTAACAATAATATTTATTGTGGGTCAATCCAAAAAATTGTATAAATGAACTACTTGAACATTTTTTATGGGTAATGAGGTTAGGACGATTCTAATATTGCATTTGCGCTATTTCCAAGTAAAATATTCATGAGAGATTCTGAAAATCTTTTTGAAAATTTCAGAATTTCGAGCGAAACCTTGGGGAACATTCAGTTGGAGAAAGATGTGACGTGTGTCACATCTTTGTCCAACTGATGACCTAAGAACATTCATTAGATGTCGACGTGTCAAAAAAGCGTCAGGCTGTAGATTCGGTATTAGTGACGCATATTACTTCAAATACACACAACATGTAAACTGCGATAACATCCATGTTTTTTTTCTTCAACGCTGTGCACACCCTGTATACCTTCATGACAACTTTTTTTCAACGCTGCAAACACACCCTGTATACCTCCATAGCGGAAATCTAATGTTGGCAGCTATGTTTTTTTTCTTAAATGCCATACACAACATGTATACTGCGATGATAGCCATGTTTTTTCTCTAAGGTTGGCAACCATGTTTTTTTCTTTAACGCTACAATTCCTGTATACCTCCAAGGCAACTTTCCTTCAACACTGCAAACACACCCTGTATACCTGCATAGCATCCATGTTCCTTTCCTTTTACGCTGGCAGCAATGTTTTTTAACGTTGTACACAACATGTATACCTTTATATACCTCCATGGCAACTTATTTTCAACGCTGCAAACACACCCAGCATACCTCCATAGGAGCCATGTTTTTTTCTTTGACCACCATATGGTGGCCACTTTGGCCACCACATTTTTTTCCTATAACGCTACACACAACATGAATGGATAAATGGATGGAAATTGGATTTATAACATTTGACGTATCTTTACGTTTTATTGGAGAATAAGCACTTTCAGGATCTGAACAATCATAGTATAGTAACACGAATGATATATTTGGATTTCTGATGCCAAATAAGTATTGAACGCGTTAAAGTCAGTTCATTTCCGGTGTCCTCTTATGATCAATTGATTTTGCTGGAAATAGAATAATTGTATTCGTTTTGGATATCAAGAAATATAATTAACCATTTTTCGGAGCCAAAAGAGCTTCACAGACTATTTCCGTAAAAAAGGTGCAATATGCTGATATAGATAATCATTTCAAACGATTTCATTTATACATTACAAAAATTATATTATCGCATCGAAGTCAAAAATTAGGTGTTCTGTAACTTACACCGCAACTCAATATTCAAAGTTGCGTTGCTACCAGTATGTGATGCTAGCAACGCAATGAAAATAATAATAAAATAATGAATGTCACGAGAATGCTATTAGGTGCTAATTAAGTGCTAAACGGTAAGGATCGTAAAATTTTCTAATTGATAAACAGGAGCTTCCAATTTCGCTAAACAACAGATCTAATCAGGTCTTTCGAAAACGAAGACGAATACTCTATCAGGCATAAACTAAGCGTGGTAATAAAGTGCTAATTAGGTGCTTGCAAGAAATTAAGATCAAAACGACCGCGAATAAGTGAAAAAAAAATTCGAGGTACCTGATTTGAGAAAAAAAATTTAACAATATGCAATAAAGTCTTGAGATACTCGTGAACTAATACATAGACAATCGAAATAAAGTGATAATTGAGTGGTCACTTGATAAATAATAGTCACCTAGATTCTATAATGCCTATGGGGTATTATGAAAAACCACTATGACTGATGGACTGAGTTCCTCGATAAGTAAGGGTATGAAAATAAAGTGCTAATTAGGTGCTCATGAGATATTTATAGTAAATCTAGATTCCATAATTCATGTGGGGCTTATGGACCTGATAACCACCATGGACCCGATAACCGCCATTAAAAAAAATGTTTAAATTATGTTTTTCCATTTTCCATTAATGGAAATATCTCAAAAACTTATTTTCAACCTGAACAGCACTTTTGAAATTTCAAAAACCAAATCACACGTATATCTTGCGCAACATTGTGATTGTAAGTAAGTCTCCGGAAGAGACAAATCTACATCTTTTTGTATAAAGATGGAGTTTTCATTTCAGTTGTTTTCTTCTTTCCTTTCTTTGGAAACACCGACATTTTTTGATCGATGACGGAAAATTAGATAACCAATTTTTTTTTCCCAAAAAATACTTGTGTCCGATTTATATATCTACAATTCCACTTTGTGGGTGATAATAGCCTACCTATTACCCCAGAATGAATTTGAAATACTTTTTCACATCTCAAGCACTGTTTCTTGATCCGTGTTTTTTTAACGAAATTAGCATCACCAGGAGATTACTAAATGTTTGAGGATATCTAAAAAAATTGAAGAGCAGAAGGAACTACAGAAATGAAAAAGAGAAGAGCCCGTGGTGAAGAAATGAAAGTTAGTTCGTCCCTACATTCGGAACAAATAAAAAAGAAAATGAGGCTCATGGTTATTGGTGTATAGCCAAAATTTGTTTTCTCCTCTAGCCACCGCGCTCTCCAAATCATTCATTATCAGTGACATATTCTTCAAGTTTCTTGGAAATCAATTCGAATATTTGATAATTATTTCACATCATCACGGCACATTGTCACATTTTCTTACAGTACCTATTGTAATAAATGAGTTCAGTCATCAATTATATGGTGCTTCAAGCTTCTCGACATGATATTATTAATCTTCAAATGCTGAAGTTGTATATTGACAGTCATCATTTTTCTACTGGTGTGAAATTTATGTACAAGAATCGTTTAGTGTCTTGATACTGACATTGATATAAATAGTTTAAAAGTGAAACCCTCAGTACAAGAAAATATAAAGGTGAAGGTAGTCACATATGAATGAGAATGTAAGAAGACATAAAACGGAAGAAAGTAATTAGCTTGTAGGGCAAATGAAAAAGGAATACTTTTCATAGAACATGAACAAACTGTCCATATATATTCATGTTTTTTGTACGAGCAGAGAGAGAGCGAATTAATTTTGGTGAGGAAGAAAAATCTGAAAAAACATCAGTGAGAAACAAATACACCTATATCGAGTGATAACGAAATCATAGTGCACGACGTCATTCAATTGTTCATGAGGTAAGATATTTGATATTGAATGTGACGGTTTACCTTATAAACAACTGTATGGCAGTGTAGAATGATTTCGTTGTCACTCGGTATAAACCCATATCCACAATACTAGTAACTTTCAAGGCGAAGGTGCTCATGCCGAATCGCCTTAAATACTACCTGTAATGGAACATCATTCATGCTTATGCCATACAAAAAATGATATTCGAAAATACGTTACCTCCGTTGTGGTGGGTAGCGTGAACTCCAGAAAATGTGCGACCTGGGCCGATTTATGGAGTATGTTGGGGGGTGAATATCCTCGTGACATCAACATTTGCGACTAAAATGAACATTAGAATTGAAACCTCTGGCGTAGCATGAATAATAAACAAACATTGATCTCATACACCAGAACTTGCAACCCTTTCTCGATGCACGTTCAATGTGCTTCATATTTAAATCTGCTCCCAATTCAAATCTGCCAACGACAAAAACGAGAAATAATCAAAGATCACTCACAAGAAACAGAATTGCTTCCAGTTCAAAAACTACTTCTAATGACAGCACGAAGGCACAACAATATAAAAATTACTGTCCTCCTCCATAGATAATTTGTTCATGAGCAGATTTGAATCGAGAGCAGATTTCCGTTAACACGTTATAAGGTTAGAACTCGTTTATCCTTTTTTTTTAACAGATTTGAATTGAAAACACATTACACGTGTATCAAGAAGGGTTTGCAGTTCTGGTGTATGGGAACGGTGTTTGTTTAGGAATTAGTCTACGTCTGATGTCGCGACGAGGTTCACTCCCAACATACTCCATAAATCGGCTTAGGGTGCAAGTTTTACGGAATTCACGGTACCCTCCACAACGGAAGCAACATGTTTTCCAGTAGCAATTTTTGTATGACATACGCATGAATGATATTGCATTACAGGTGGTATTCAAGGCGATTCGGCACGAGCACCTTCGCCTTGAAAGTTACCAGTATTGTGTCTGTGGATTTATACTGGATGACAACGAAATCATTGTACACGGTGCCATTCTGTTGTTCATGAGGTGGGAAATTTATTTGGAATAATGATATAATTTATCGAAGCCGATGTTTTCAACGATGAAATACTGGAAAATCTATACAGGGTTAACCGGAAATTAACTCAATTCAAGAACTTTATATAAAACCCTATAGGTATACTTTAATGTAGTCATTTCAATTGAAAATTGAAAATTTGCACTAATCCACGTAGATTTTCTTTTTTTTTTTCAAATAATTCATTCCACGTCATTCATTCAAAATCTTGATAGTAAAGTGATATTTTTTAACATAGAAGCGTTTTTTTTTGCTACAAAACTATGATGGAGATACTATGCTGCTCATTTTTCTGTGCCAATGAAGAAGGAGTGAGTAGTTATTAACTCACAATTATATAGAACATCTCTGATACTTTCACTGGCACAGAAAAATAGACAGCATAGTATCTCAGATATTTTTCAGTAGTGAAAGAGGTACATTCCTATGTCAAAGTTCAAAACCTTTCCATTGAGATGCATGAGAAAAGACATGGCATTTAAAATCATGAATGAAAAATACGGGGGATCGGTGAAAAATATTATTTTTTGATTTTCAATCGAACAGTGAAACAACTTCATTGCTTGTTTCTCCCAACATCGAGTTCTTTAAAAATATTTTTATGGATGGCATCATAAGGACTGCCACATTGATTTTGGATGGAACGGTTTCTATGCCGCTATTCGAATGGAAATGACCACATTTATTATATCGTTGGAAGAGCATTTAATATCCTATGAGATCATCAAAAAATATACAGGGTTCTATCTGAAATTCTTAACCTGGGTTCATTTTGGGCTAACTCTGTTTAGTGAAAAGAGAAATAAAAATTTCTATGTTTTTACCACTTTTAATTGTAACTAACGTTACTGCAGTTTCGTCCTATATGGATATTTTCAAACTTACACAATAACTTTGTTGAGGTTTTCTAACATGTTATCGTAAAAAATATCGGCCTCAATAAATTATACCGTCTCACTAAATATCAAATATCATATCTCATAAACAATTAAATGACGCCGTGTACTATGATTTCGTTGTGACTCGATATAGGTAGGTTTGTTGTGCGCTGATCTGTTTTCAGATCTTTTTTTTTCACCAAAATTTATTCGTTCTCTCTCTGCTCGATCAAAATACATGACCACATACGGAGAGTTTGTTCATGTTCTATGAAAAGTATTCCTTTTTTATTTGCTCTTCAAGCTAATTAGTTTCTTCCGTTTTAAATCATCTGAAATTCTCATTCATATGTGACTACCTTCACCTTTATATTTTCTTGCACTGAGGCCTTTCACTTTCAAACTATCAATATCAAGACACTAAACGATTCTCATACATAAATTCCACACCAGTTAAAAAATTATGACTGTCAATATACAACTTCAGCATTTGGAGATCATTAAGACATGTATTACGATGAAAGATGTTAGGATTGAATAGATGTCTACGATGTTATGTCACCAACCAAAAAAACACTTTGTTTGGATGAAAGATCTATCTAGTTTGATGAGCAATCAACTCGACAACCGTAATTGAAAAAATATTTTTGCAATAGGTGTTTTGACTAATTTTCCACGCAAGCTTTAGATAAACACCTTGAAGACTGCTCAAAGACAAACTAATGCCTGAGCTAAGTTAGATAAACACCTTGAAGGCTGCTCGAAGATAAAAGAATGCCTACCAAAATTACCCATGGTACCCATATTTTGAAGTTCAAAAATTTAAAAAATTTAATTACATCGCCTTTTGTCATATATGCCGATTTTGAGAGTGTATTGGTATCTACACAGGATGGCAATAAATATCAACGACACCTTCCGGCTTCTATTGAATATTATGTGAAATGCTCTTATGATGATACACTATCATTTATCGATCATTTCGTAGTGAAATTCTATGGAATGGTTTGCCAAACAAGATAGGTCAGTTTGCTGAAGATGTTGCAAATGTGAATCTATTGATATAGATGAATCAGCCAGTTAGGGAACAGATTTCAGGGTAGCAACTCATTGTCATACATACGACAAACCATTCACTATATCAGACAAAAAAGTACGCGACCATAATCATCTAATACCCAAAAATAATTATCGCGGACCGTAACACAATGACTGCAATATAAACTATCAAGATGATCAAACAATTCCCATCGTATTTGATAACTTATCAGGATACGATGCACATTCAGATTTTCCAAATTTCATATCACAGTTCTCCAACCTCTCGAATGATGACTAGCAGATTTTGACAAAAAAGGGTGTAATGCCGGATGACTATATCGATTCTTTCAAAAAATTCATTAAAGATTGTTTACTCCTTATCGAAACCTGTTACAACAAATTGGAGTATAAACCGTGCCGAGTTGTTATGGGCTACTTTCAATGTAAACACATTGGGGAAATATACGGATCTGTATCTGAAGACGAATGTTATGCTTCTGGCTGATATTTCCGAGCAGTTCCGCTCAAATTGTCATAAAACTTACCGGTTGGATCCTGCCCATTATTTCCTTCTGCCTGGGTATACGGGATGCTATGTTATTCAAAACAAAACAACAACTTAAACTTCTCACCAATGTAGATTAGCTGCTGTATTTCGAAAAGGGGACAAGGGATGGATTGACTCAAGTTTGCTCCAAGCGAAGAAGAGTCACAGCTCATAACAAATACATGTGTGACAATTATGATACAGCCAAAGCTGACTCATACCTGATATAGTTCGATGTTAATAATGAATATGGTTGGGCAATGTCTCAAAATCTACCATACGGTGGGTTTAAGTGGATGGACACCAACATTGAAATCACAACTGTGCGTGATGATGACGCGGAAGGTTATATACTAGAAGTTGATTTGGAGTATCCAAACAACCTTCACGATATGCATGATGATTTACCGTTCTGTCTCAATCATGTGCATCCTAAGACAAAAAAATTTTGAGGCGAAATTGCATCGGATGTGAAACACTTTAAACTGATGGCTACTTTCCAGTCGAAAAAAAAGTATGTTAATGTATGTGACTCATTACAGAAATCTCAAGCAGACCATGTTTTAAACATGGTCTCATTTCAAAGATGATTCATCGTGTTCTGAAGTTCAAACAGTCCACATGGTTGAAGCCTACACTTGAACACGCGTTTGAGAACTGCTACCTCGAATTATTTCGAGAAGAACCTAGTGGAACTAATGAATGAAACAAGAGTTTGACTGTCTTTGATTGAAACTTAGTGGCCATTGAATTGGGAAAATCTGAAATATTCTTCAATATACCTATATATGTTGTAATGTTAGTGCTGGATTTGGCAAAATTGACCACATATAATTTCCATTATGAGTACATGGCTCCTAGGTTCGGAGAAAAGTTTTGTGCAGTTCATACTGACACGGACTGTTTGATTCATGAAATTATAATTTATGATCCATATGAGATGATGAAAAATGATTGTCATCAGTATTTCGGTAGTAGTGATTATCAATCAGATAACATCTACAATATCTCCCGAGTGAATAAAGAAGTGAGTGCTTTGCTATCAATTTTGGGCCACCAGACTTTTGTTCGTAGTGTGCTGCCAGAAGGACATTATGCCTTAACTTTGCTGATATCACGAGTTCGTGTCCTCTCAATAGAATTCCGTCATGATAGCACAGTTCTTGTTGAAATATCTTATATATGTTGACTGATGTATCCCATCCTCGTCGTGACTGTATTATTGAATGAAACTCTTGTTCACTAACCGACCGCCTAGACAAAACTGAATAATCCTCGTTCCCCTTATCAGGGGTTACTCATTCATGTCTCATCGATATTTATTATTACGAAATACTATAACGGAATAGTACAACAGAATACTATAATGATAATGGAGTTCTCACATGTTTCACAATCATTTCGTCTTCACCCATTTTGATACTTGGAAGTTAGAAACTAAAACATCTCAGGTATGCCTTGAAAAACATCTCAAAATGAATTTCAATGTAACACTATTTTTGAATATCGACACAAGTAATTTTTTCAACCGAAAGAGTTTCCCTACTCCCGAGACTTTTAATTAGAACGATACGAAAAAGTTCCAAAGGTTATTATTCATCAGACTTCTGATTTTTATCTTCAAAGCATAACAATACATTTTGCGACGACTAAGGAACATTAAGCAAAAAAATAATTTAAGGGTAGCAAGAGGGCGATAAAAATAACAATAACTTTTAATGAAGTGTAGTCGCTTGTCCGTTTCTACATAATGTTTTTCATATCTCATGTTGTGGCGTCTGAGGCAATTACGATCTGGAAAAGTTCTGGCATTTTCTCATTTTTCTACTTGTTCGTCTAATCTAATTTGTAGGAGTACACATGATTTATATTCGAATTGGATACTTTCGTTTCATTCATCTGATTAGAAACTACTTCAATTGGCATCTGAATGATCAGGCACAAACTGGAAGGTGCAGGAAAGTTCCAGAACATCTCATATCATTGTGGAACGATCAAAGAAGCTATATCGAGGGAGGAAATTTATCTTCCGAAAACACTTCTTACACATGATATACTTTTTCCAAAATTACTGTCTCTTGACGCGTGTTCCGTCAACCAAATGAACATCATCAGGAAATTATTGTTCCTGTTTATTTTCATGAAAGGTGTGTTTTTGCAGAGCAATGGGTTGGAAATTCAGCGCTCTAGAAAGTTATAGAACTCATCAGAATATTCGAGATTATTCGACAGCATTCCACAACATTCCGGAACATCACGGAATGACCTGGATCATTTTAGGGAAAATATTGGACTGTTCGGAAAAATTATGCAAAGCTGCCTATCATCGTAAAATGATTAAGGCTGTTATATGGTTTAGTAGATCTCTATCTTCCTTTCGTAAAGAAGTTTTCTTATTTTCACTTAGAAGACGTGCTTGTGAAGATATAGAGGCTGAAAATTTGTGACTCTGCAAAGTTTTGGAACTGTTCAGAGCATTCGAGGAATGTTCGAGAGCTTTCTACAATACTTCCAGAATATTCAACAAAAGTCATTTTTTGTGGAGGAAAATCAGTTTTTTCAACGACCTTTTTTGGGTTTTGTTACCTTCCACAATCTTTTACGTTTCGGAGGCCAAAATCTGCCTCCGTCTTCAGAATTGGACAAAAAATCCTATAAATTCGCAGTTATTCCTTTCTGATTGATTATTTCTATACTTCTTCGACAGATATCAAAGGAGTTTTTTTTACCTACATGTTTGAGTGAAATACAACAAGTTAAGTATCATTGGAAAGATAATGTTGTGCCCTTTCAAATGATTTGGCACTTGACCTCCACTTTCTATTTGAAATTTAAAGGTTGTTACTCTAGCTAGGGGGTTGAAGGCATAGGTAGAAAAACACATCTAAAGTGTGTCTCCCTCAAAAGCAAAATTGACCTATCCGAGTATTTTTGCGTTCAGTTACAAAAAAAAGGGAAAAGCAAGGTGCATACTTTTCGTTGGACCACTCTGTATATTGGATAATAACAGAATATGTAACCGAAAGCAACATCATCCTATTTTCCTAAATCATATTATATCAATTCTACATCAATGATAATACTTCATCGGTTTTAAGGAAAACAAGTTCAGAAATGGTGATCTATTTGAATCTAGTTGGTCATTCATGGAAATGTTTGAATTTCTTTTCTATTGATTTCCATTGCTTTCAAGTGATTCAGCTTCAAACCTTTATTTTCTGTGAGTGAAATATCTAATTTCGAAATATGATTTTTTCAAAAGATGATTTGAATATGTTGAACTTGTTTTCACATTTACATAGCTCATATGATGTTCCGGGATACGATTCCTAAATGTTCTGCCTGTTTGACCAACGTATACCTCAAGACACTTTCCACACCATAATTTATATACTCCTAATTTTTCGGATTTGGATGTTCTGCCTTCAATATTTTCAACTAACTTTCCCAACTACTTGTTCTATATACAGGGGTTAAGTGGAAGAACATTTTTTATCTATTACGGACGATGAACTTCGCCCTTTATTTCTAGTTATAGCTATTTGAATATGTCAGTTCTGTTGAGTTTTTGTTTTGGTTATGAAATAATAAAGGCGATATTATTATTATTATTATACAATTTTGAAATCTAGTCTATTCATGAGTATCTTTCAAATCACTAGTTTGATCACTATATCTCTACTGCCTCTATGATCGACTGATCAATTACACGATTAAAATGCCAAGAATAACACAAATAAAACATTCACAAATTAGTAAATCCACTGGAATGACGACTTTCAATGGCTGGAACGATTACCATGATATGTGTGATTAATGACTTGTTTACTGCATAGTAATCAATAATGACTCAAATGAAATGAATAAAACACTTCTGTCGAAATGCCACTAGTAGATTTTATTCAAATCAAGTATAAAACTGAGTTTTATACTCGATAATGAGGTCATACCCAAATCTACCAGTGTTATTTAGAGAAAAGTGTTTTTATTCATTTCATTTAAGCAATAATCACCATATCACTATCTCTATAATTTACTGATCAATTATAGGAGTACAAGACTCAGAACATTAGGTTTACAATGCTCGGTAAATATAGTAACTCACATCAAACATTCGTAAATGAATGTATTCACTGAAAGTAGTGTTCTGAATAGGTGGAATGATCACGATATACAATATACGGGTACGATCCTTGATATACATATAACATATACAATGTGTTGTACATTACAATCAGTCAAATGAATCATTCACAAATAGATATATTTACTGAAGACTATATTTCAAACATTATAAAGAGGAACTGCAGTAATGTTAGTTACAAATACAAGTGATATAAAAACCTTTCACTTGTTATATCTCTCGCTGATTGGTTAGCAGCGCCGTATTATGGCATGGGCTACCTGGGCCCGGGCCTAGGGCCCTGAGGTCCTCAGGGGCCCCCAAAAGTTTGTGTGAATGACAAAATGTTTGTCAGAAAAACATCATTGAAATTTTTGAAATTATAAATTATTGAAATTAAATAAAATTAAAAATTATTGATTTTCTAACAAAGGTTATAATTTCTTTCGAAATTTTCTTGGGTGCCCCTGAAAAAAATAAACCAATTTAAAATCAACAATTACAAACCAATACTTTTTCTAATAATTACAGTGATTAGGTAATCGCAAAAAATTATTATGAATTGGCGTAGGTATTAAACCAAGCTACATGTTAAAAGTACCATAAACGGATGTTTTTAACAGGATTTAAATGACGAAAAGTCACGACCCCCTAGACCTCTCCTCTCTAGGGGGTGGTAATATTAACTGCACCTTTTTAAAAATGAATGTATATGGGGGGATATTGCATAACGTTTAAAGAGGACCTCCTGTCGTGGGCAGACGTACGACACCGCTCCAAACATGGCAGAGCAATATAATGGATTACAAGCA
>WOGP01004393.1:0-14059 GCA_015342065.1 Leptinotarsa undecemlineata | reverse complement strand
TTCAGGTTACACTTAACATACCACACCATAAAACTTCTCTATTTCGCAGATCTTTCCCTTACCATATTGCCTACTCATATAATCGGATACCCATTGAATATAAACCTCTGCCATTAGGAAGCTTCAAACGAAAGATAAAAAAATATCTTCTTTCAATACAATAGATAGACCAACTAATCGAATTATCTCGAAATCAATCAATCTTTCTCCAAACCCAACAAAATATATATATTTGTATTTCAATTTCACTGTACCTATATATTTGTTGGACTGTTCTAGATAGCATACTGTTTTCTTTTTTGTTTTTCTCTCTTTTTCTCTCTGCCATGATTTATCATACGCAGATATTGAATCCTGCCATTTGATTGGTAGTAATTGTATGGAAACATCAATGAAAGCCATTATTATTATTATTAATATGTTATGACTTTGAACTCGTGACTTACGACTTTCATCAACAATTTTTGATATCAACATTTTCAAGAACCCAATAAAGATACATATTCATACAAAAAAATATGTTGTGACTTGAAACCCGTGACTCACAACTTTTATCAAAATTTTCAGGAAGCCAATAAACTACCTATTCATACATTCCAATTCTACATCTGAGAACAAAGTGACTGGATTTAAATGCAACGGTATTGAGTTCAGCTTAGTATCATTCAGTTGCTCACTTTCAATAATAGCTACAAAGAAGGACAGAAAGCAATTTATCACATAGTCGATGAGACAGAAATAAGATGATTCTAGAATTAGTAATGATATCTAAAAAAGGTTGAAGAATTGGATCGAGTTGCAGACCAAAAGAGTATTTGATAATTTCGAAATCAAATTTCTGGCGAAAGACTACATTTATTATACTAGAAGTGTTCTTATTGATTTATATTTATGAATACGAAAGTTTTTTCGTACTGGCAACTCATACGAAGATAAAATTTAGTATATAGATGTTTCTCATGTCTTAGATAAAAATAATAATAACAATAATGTTAATTCACCATATTGATCACATATATAACAGAGATTGGGTAAATAAACGTAGATATCCCAGAAGCAACATTTTCGAAAAACTGTTCCTTGTGCGTGATATTGCCAAATTCTGAACTATGACTGAACTAAAAAATATGTATGTAATAATATTCTATACAATGAATAGATATAAAGTGTTAACTATAAATTTGCAAAATGAATTGAATTCAATACAATGAATGGATATAAACTGTTAAAAATAAATCAACATAATGAAATAAAAATAAACTATATACATAATATGAAATACATTAGAACATGATGGGATTAAAATTAAGTTTTTTTTATTGAGTTCATTCTACAAGGGGTTTTATTCTCACTTATAAAAGTCATATTATATTTTAGTAAGGTAGGGATCACAATTAATATTTTTTTTAGTATTGTGCTGATTCATAATTTGATGAAAGAGTTCGATCAGGATTTTTGAGTCAATTTTTTAATTGTTTCTTGAATTTGAATTTAATTTATTTATTAATGCGTTGTATTTTTACCGGTACTATGCTCCAGATTTTTGGGCATATATAATTACAGTGTCTTTGACCTACCAACTTTTGGCATCTTGGAGCTAAAAATATATTTTTTTTATATGGGTACTATACATGTGTTCCACTGGTTTTGTTTTCATTTTGTTCTCAACAACTTTCAGAATAATCTTCTGACAGTATAGCTCCGTGTATCTAGGACATTACTTTCTTCAAATGAGAGGTCACTGTGAAGTATCCAGACATCTCAAGTAGGTATTCCTAATAATACCATAAGCGAGTTGCGATTGAACCAAACTATAATATACTGTAATCATATAGGGAATTTCGAGCGCTTGTTTCAATAATTGAAAGCGAAACAAAAAACCTCGTAATTTTTGAGTTGGATATAATACGTTTGAATCCCATTTCATATGCACACTAAGAAACGATTTTCAAACATTCCAACGGGGGCACCCTCTGGGGATATAAGGGATGCGTTCACATATGATAATTACTTTTTAATCACTGTTTCTTCCTACCAGTATATTTTCGGATGTTGACATTTTGTATGTAGGTTCATTTTATATTGTAAATGTGCAATGCGGACCCGGGGCGGTTCGCTAGTAATATAACACTTCACTTCCGAATATCAGACCATTTACTTTCACTCCATCTATTAACAAAGCTCATTTTTCCAAATAAACAACAATAACAAAACATCTTTTTTTTTGGATCTGAATTGTACGTTAATTTTCCAATCACTTTAACGAAAAAGTTCGTTCTAGAAGACGGAGATATACCATGTGAAGTTTTGGTCATAATTTTAAACTAAAATTTTCTTTTCAGTAATTTTTTTACCTTAATAATGTTGCCTTTTCAGATTTTTTTTATTATTATGTTGCCAAAAAACTTCATATCGACAATTCAATTTCAATGAATGAAAACCAAAAGAAACATGCTTAGTTTGAGCAAAACGAGTTATGAGAAGGAAAGCAAATTTCATCAATGAATACCTTTTGGGTTATAAATTCATAAAACTTTAATGAAACATGATTCTGACGGTTGGTTTTGTTTTTATGATGAAAAGAAGAATGTTTTTGAGATTATGTAATTCATAGGTCAGTTAGAACGCCCGATTTGAAGCTTCTTGACTTCAGAGGCTTATAGAATTAATGGAAGTGTGGTGTTCATAGTTGTGTCCAGATATATTTGATGATATATATTTGTAATTCATATATTTCATGATTTTTCTATTGATTTCATTCTCTGGTTTTTCGAATTCAATGAATTTATTGATGGAAAAAAGACTAGAACTGCCAAACCCAACTTCCAAATAAAAATATCCAACAAATTATAACTTCATTATTTCAAACTACTGGAAATGAGAAATTCATAGCCAGGAAGTGTAACATAGAAATAAATGTTCTCAATCCACTTTCGTACATTTCCCTTCTCCTTTCTGGTCTTTTAATTTAGGTCCCCTTAAAGGTTTGCTTTCATGGAAACGGCTCACATGAGACCTCAGGGAAATTCAACCCCAACATCTAAACCAGTCTCCGTTATTATTATATTTACATGGAAATAAAATAGCGAACACTTTAGATGATGACTTTATTCCCGAATGAACTAGTGAACAATATTCAGAGTTTATGAAGCATATAACACGAAATGTTATTTGAAACACACGAAATGTTATTTCAACATCGTTTCAGAAAACTGCCTATACTCAATAGGAATTGAAATACACTAAACAATTTGAAGTTTCAAACATAATTCTCAATGTCAAGTACCTATCATATAGAAACCCTTCCTTAATAAAAGAGTTCTAAACGAATCAATCATAGTTGAATGGATAAAATTATATTATCAGTATTACTGTCTTCATTCTTGTTTGAAGGCCGGTGTCATCGGTGAATTATCAAGATGAATAAACCGCTGAAGAAGCCAGCCACTCGTGCTGGCGAAAGGTTAATATGCAGTTCCAAACTACGACGGCCTTCAAACCCGAATGAATATAGTAACACTGAAAATCTCGCCTTTAATGTCCCCCCTTTCATTTTTTGAACGGGTCAAAAAAATTGAAATTTGGGGTAATCAAATTAACGCATGAATACTTTATTTTGAAGTGTAATTGACAGATGAAACTTTCAAGATGGCGACTGGGCGCCCAAACGTTAATTCTTCCTGTATATTGGGTATGGGTTTCCCGGAGAAGAACGTGAGGGTTGGTGTCACTCCAATAAGAGCAATTAATGTCTGTGAACATAAAAAAATGTTCATTCGTCATTCAAACAAATATTGTGGAGATAGGTAGGATGTCTTGCAATGGTTTCCGTCTTGATTTCGCAGAATTCTGTTCTTCGATCGGGGTCATCTTCAGTTAATTAGTGTACCATTTTAATTTTGTATACACAAACATTCGCGATGGAATAAGTAGACTGTTCAGGATTTACTATCATCTCACTAATTATTTACACCTGCTGTTCTTCCAAAATGGACGGATTTTTGTTATGTACACTACCGATAGTTGTGAATTTGGATACAAGTTCCCACAAATATTTTCTAAAGATAAGGCGATTCGGAAAACGTTCATTGAAAATCCTTTCGATCTCGTGAAAGTTACGCATCCCACTGTTAATAAAAATCGCTTCTATTTTTTCTTCCAATGGACTAGAATTGACCATTTTAGAGATTGTTGACACGTGATACCTTTCAACTAGTAAAACCGAAAATTAAATGAGAATACTGTAACTGAACAATGATGTTCATTGTCGTAGTGATATTTTTTGTCGTTTTTATAAACAAAAAATAACTTAAGAAACCTTATTGGGTTGTTGTAATTGCCATATGGCAGATAAAACGGAATATTTCTAGAAATATCGATATTAATGTGTTAATAATAATATTCACAACGTATACAGACTAGAGTACAATCAAAACAAAATATGTGAACAAAGTGGTTTGGCGTAAAGAGCAGAGCTCTTTTTTCGCGAGAAGTTTTAAAGAATAAGTTAGTACATAAACATTTGTATAAAAGTAAGTATGGTCTTCATGGAGTAGAAACTACAAAACATTTTATTAAATTTTGTGAATTTGGTGTTATATTTAAGCAAATTATATTTCGGCTGGAGGTAAAATAGACCAATTAAATACTAGACAAACAAAAAGTAAGAAAAATAAATATAAACTGAGACAAATATCACACGTTCTATAAGAATAAAATATTGATCTACTCACAATACAGTATGATACAACTTTGGGATAAATAACACTGATACTGAGATAAAAAGACTGACATATTTCACTCTAACAGATTTTTTTAAATTGTCTATTTTTTTTAAGAATGTATATTGTTATTTGTTTTTTGAATATTGATTTGGAATAAGAATTTTTTATTTTGTGAGGTATAGTGTAATATAATTAAGTTGCCATGAAAGAATATGCTCTTCGTGAAATTGACTTTTTAACAGTAGGATAGGTTAGTTGGTCGCGATATCATGTGTTATAGTCGTAATTTCGTGATGATGCTTTATTTTTGCTGGAATGATACTTCACGTTTGTACAATAGTAATATAATTGTCTCATATCCATAACTTCACACTCTTTATACAGGAGATCTGACGAGAAACGTGAATTTCTAGACATGATCAACTTCATGAATCTCCTTTTTAATACCTCTAACAGATTGAGGTGTATACCCAGAGCTGATCCCCATGCTGTTATACCATATCTCAAGTGGCTCTCTACTAGGGAACTAAATAATTGATTGAGTTCTTTGTGAGGTAAGTAATTTTTCAAGGAACGGAAGTTGTGAAGCATCGTTCGCAGTTTTTTCATTATATATTTTATAGGAGGGTTCCACTTCAAGTTTCTATCTATGTAGACGCCCATGTATTTGATTTCTCTCAGGGAATCTATTTTAATTGTTTTTTTTGTTCGCCGACATCAAGAGTTTCAAATAGACAATCATTGGTTAGATTGCAGCTAAAAGGAAGAAAATTAGTTTTTTCCAGATTCACTGTCAGGAGCATTAGCTCAAACAATTTTTTTAGCAAGTGGAAATCTGTTTCTAATTATCCAATCCAATTATTAACCCAAAGCTGTCCAAATTGAATAATTCATTCAGATATAAATTGAAAAGCAGAGGACCCAGTATCGTATCTTGTGGGACTCCACATTCTATTTGTTTTTGATTGCTAATTATATCTGCAATTCGCACAACTTGCATTTTGTTTCGAAGATAGCTTTCAAAAAGCGTTTGTCAGTTTCATCTGATACCATTATTTTCTAAAGTTTGTAGGAGTAATTGATAATCGATAGTATCGAAAGCCTTCGTTAGGTCTATAAATAAACATGGAGAAGATTTTCCTTTCTCCAAAAAGTTATGTATCAATTCTGTCAGTTCAAGAATCACGTCTTCGTTTGAGGTTTTTTCTTTGAAACCAAATTGTCTATCTGAAATCAATTCGTGTTTGGTTATAAATGAGTTTATTCTTTTCTTTATCAATTTTTCGAAAATTTTTGACAGATGGGTGATAAGCGAGAGAGGTCTATAGTTTGTGATTTCAGTTTTATCTCCTTTTTATGGATAGGAGTCACTATAGCAGTTTTGATATTAATGTGTTTGTCTTCAGAAAATTATAAAATGTTTTTGCCATTTTGTAGTAGATGAAGATATTGACTTCATATTCTAGGGTTATGACGAATTAGTCAGGAGCTTCAGTATGATGTCTCACAAGACCCCCTTTTTTTGTCGATTTTTTCCCCAGATACGTCCAGTCGCCATCTTGAAAGTTTCGTCTGTCAATGTCACTTCAAAATGAAGTATTCATGCATTGATTTAATTATCCCGAATTACAATTTTTTTGAGTTCATTCATAAAATAAAAGGGAGAGGGGACATTAAAGAATTGCACTGTATATTACGAAAACAAACCTGATCACTATTTCTGAAAATTCTTAATTTGTTCAAATTCCATCAGAACTATTTTATAAGTGACAACAAATTCCATACATTTCAAAATGTTTTCTGAAATATCGTTGATTTTGAATGAAAATAGTTTTTGTGGAAGGAACGGAGTTTTTATTGACCCAAACCCGAAGGAATAAAAATATTATAGAGATGTATAACTCCATTATGCCAAAGAAATATCAGTGATGGAATGAATCTGTTTCAAAAAAGAACATACATTCAGATTATTTCGCATATCCTACAAAAAACTGAATAGAAAACAAAGTTGTGTAACAATCGATTGGTTCTACAAATAACATCAATCCAACAACACTATTTGAATCGAATTAGTAATAAATATGACGTTGAAATTTCATTCAACACAAAAATGCACTGAGGTAAATATATGGGTACTCACAAATCTAATGCTAAAAAAACTTTTATTACATACCCACCTTTCCAATTCAATTTATTTTCATTTCCAAATATTGAATTTTTTCAAGAGAGATTCAATGAGGTTTATAGTTCAAAGATTTCGAGGTAAAAATAAAAGGAAAGTAATTATCGATATGGTTTTTTTCACAATTACTAGTGTTTCTAGCTTTTCAACATAATCATTTAAAAGTTTTTACCAACACCAAACCACTATTTCAACACGTGTTTCGATCACTAAGTGATCATCTTCAAGAGTGTAATCTACCTCTCGACACGTGTGTAACTTGGTGATTGAAACACGTGTCGAGTGTTTGAACTAAGGGTTTGATGTTGGGAAAAAACTTCAGCAATATTCGTTACTACATCAAAGGTTCCAAACAGTGCATAAAAAAACTATTATTTTAAAGTTGTTCAACATTAATGATGAAGACATTTTCGAAATGATATGGACGTACTCCATCACAAAATAAGTATTACAGCTCACTTTCAGTTAACCGTGATATTCACTATTTATTATTATTTCAGCTTTTTGATAAATATATTCAAATGTGTCTGAGGATGAACGAGAAACATCTGCGAGACTAACCTCTGTGAGGTATCTTGCATGAATATATGTCGAATATGATTCAATATCGAGTGTGGTATTAGCCGGAGAAATAGCTGTTTTCCGGCAGGCATTTACCAGAATCCACGGAGTAGGTAGCTGGGAGAAGTGAATATTTCGAGATATTTTTTCGTAATATTTATTTTCTGATGAATAGATTCAAAATAACAGGTGGAGATACAATTTTTATTCAAATGGCGTTTTGTTCTTTGATTGAGAAAAAATGCAAGAATTGAAACTGAAATAATTGAAAACATAGAGAGACAAATATTTTTTTGTCTACATTTGAAACTACAAAAATCAATATTTGAAACGAGAAAATCATTTGGTTTAATGATGTGGCAGCTGAGTTTTCCACAATATATTTTTCACAAACAGCTTTGTGAAAGTCCGACACTATTTTAATAGGGCGTTTTTCATTCAAAGATGAAGATTAAAATAAATGTTTTAGTCCTATATCTGAAACTGTCAATAGTGAGGTGATCTGAATTGTTACTATTTTTTTAAGAGGTGTAACTGGAACACCACAAACTATGCTTCCACTCAGCAGAACTGCATATATTTTCTCAGCGCATATTTTACTGTATAGTCCATCTCCTTCATACTTTTTTTATAGGTGTTACTGTTTTAAAGAATCGGTATTTATTTCATAATACAAATAGCATATTAGACGTTTCTGATGAACAAGACAACGGATCACTTTCAAAATTCAATTGAGAGTATATTTGGACAATCTCTACCCGAGTAAAATAATTTTGAAAATGCCGTGTTGCCACTTCCGTTAAAGAGTATTAGCAATTTTGAATTTTCAAAGAGAACACCCCGTATATAATTATTTTTTGAACCTACAACAATTACACGACAACTTTTCTCGGTATTTCCTCACACTAACCTATTATCGTTTTCAAAATCTGTATTGATTTTATTTTTTTTCTTCGGAAAGCATGACCACTGAAAATGCTGATATTTTTCGTGAAGGAATACTATGATACCAAAATTTGGTTTGGAGTTAGCTGATACTTGGAGGCTTCCCACACTTTAGCGTATTCTTCATTTCTTGAATACGAGGTGGTAAAAAAATACAGTGTATGCTTGAAAAAGTGACTGAAAGTCACTGTCACTGAAAGTGACTGAGACTATATATTTTTTTTACGGAGATAACGTTGAAATATGGGAAGTCTCCAAGTATCATCTAACTCTAAACCAAATTCTAGTACCTACCATAGTATTCCTCAGTTCAAAAATATCAGAATTTTCAGAGGTCATTTTCCAAAGAAAAAAATTTAAATCAATTCATATTTCGAAAACGGTAACAGACAGGTATGAAGAAATATAAAAAAATTGTAGGGTTATTGTTGTAGACTCCAAAAATAATATTATATACAGGGTGTTCCATTTGAAAAATCTAAGTTGCAAAATCTCTCTAATGGAAGTGTCAATACAGCATTGTCGAAAATATTTTGGTGGGATAGAGAATGTCTGAATATGTCTTCCACTGAATTTTGAAAGTGATCCGATGTCTGGTTCACCAGAAACGTCTAATGTGTCATCCACCGTGAATCAGCCGGTATAGTATAACAATAGAAATATCTCCAAACCAGTACCAAACGAGTACCTGCTTCTGCAAAGATTTCTGAAACTCACTTGAATGTTACTCTTTTGGATCTATTTGATATTATTCATCAACTAATTATTCTGTCAATACATTCTATTTCATATTCTGCATTCCAACTTCAATATCTGACATCTTGTATATTACAGTACGCAAAACATTGCTAATGTCAATTTGAGGTTAAAATTTATAAATACGATATAAAATTTACTAACTATGCAATGTGAAATTTCCCGCTATTTGTGTAGAAGAAATTTTACAATAAAACAATAAACTAAAAATATCTAAGACACTAATGGTAACTAAGTTCAGTAACAAGTAATGGTAACTGAATTATTCAAACATTGTTTTTCATATCATTTTGACATATATGATGGAATTGACCGATAATTGATGAAAATCCATAACTAACGTATTCAAAAAACACTTCATTGTGTAATTTTCACTAAACGATTTTCCAAAAAAGCAATACGTGTTTCGGCCATACAATGACTTCTTCGGGCGTGTCTTAACTAACATGACTCAAATTCTGACGATAGCACCAAACTCTTAAGAAGGTTCGAAATAGATGAACACTTCAATCTAGCAGACCACTATCAATCTTCATGCAGTCATTGTTCACTGTGGATTCTGGCGTTGAATCTAGTCATTATTACGCCTTGGTCAAAGATGAAAGTTTGATGATAGTCATGTCACTAAGTGTTCTGGCGATGTATTGAATTTATTGGAGCCCCTGGAATTGCCCCGGAGCGCCAATTAGTTTTTGTTGTTGTTTCATAATTTCATGATCTGTATTTTGGAAGTGTGTGAATATGAAATTTAATTTGAATTCTCAGTATGAAATGAACGTCTACGATCCACGAACTACAACAGAAAATACAGGTCCGTATTTAAAAATTCACAGATGGGGGTGACTCAAGTCAGATGACACCCTGTATAAAAAATTCTTGGATATATTCTGAGAGCCCACATCAAGTGCCAATAGCAAAATGTTGACTGATTTTCAATATGTCTGCGAATAAAGAAGATATAGGCAAAAAAATTATTTGGGATTTGTTTTTCTGTATATCTCCAGAACCAAAATAGCTATATTCCATTTCTTTACAACATTGAATAGCTCTCTGAAATACACAACTTTGCCAACCGACACTCTATATTTTATCGTTTACGAGATCTTCATGTACAGAAACGAATTTGAATAGCTCTGTATATAGGCTTTAATTTTTTCTGAAAAATCATGTTTTTCAATCAAATTTACGCAAAATTTAGGAAGTTACTGACTCATTGGGCTCTTCAAAGTTTCATATAACGCAGTGACTCTGCGGGGAAACTTCTCACTTTGTTCTTTGTTATACTTGAGTAGATATTCTGTTGACCTATGTTTATTTATTTACCAAATAATGGAAGATGAGAAACCAAAAAACATCAACGAATGGTTTTAAACATATCATATAACCAGTCATCATATCTCAAAAATATTTTGACAGGTTTTGGTTGGTTTCCGGGTTTTGCCGTTGTCGTCTTTGGTTACAATCTCCAAACGTTTCAACTGCAACTGCGGCACTCATCTTCAGTGGCGTGGTCGAAGTACTCTTCGGCAGTCACTGGTGTTCCTCTTCTTCGCTTCTACGCACAGAGAGCATACATTCCTATACATTGACAACTGTTTTTATCGAAACATGATTGATATGATGAGTTTACAAATTTGAGAGATTTTTCCACGATCATTTCTGTTGAAATTATAAACTGAATCAGTCACCAAAATCAATAATGATTTTCAACAAATGAAAAAGGATTGAATTGATAAAAAATTATCAGTTGATTTTGAACACTCACACAGGATTACCGTCCAAATACCTCATATGGACTGGAAATACCAATGCAATTATGGATGTCAGTCTTATGGTTGTTTTGAATGGCAAAATTAATTACTTCAAAAACCTTGATGTTCTCTAATCTTTTAATAACTCCAAATTGAAAATACTTGTTCCACAATCTGACTAATTTGCCTAATCGAAAACACATAGTGACATTAATTTATTTTTCAGATTGGGTTTCCACTTCCCGGATTGAATGTTCACCGTCTAAAGTGCACTCACAACAATATTGGTGACGCGCCAAGTAAGTTATTCCTCTATATTCTAGATATTACTCATGTTATTGACATTAAGTGAATGAGCATGAACTTTACGCTCAGCCGAAACATTCATCATAGGAAATTCATCCCAAGTTTTCGGAAGTGAAGATAAAGCATCATCTGTTCTGCATACAATGAACAACAGAGTTGGACTGTGGTGCAATTTTTCCATTCGCAATTCAATTGTTTATAAATAAATCAATAAGGCATTTGAAGACAGTTTTGCGATTACATAGTTACTTTCTAGCACCATTTTTCATATTATTATAATAATAACGAGCTTTATTCGATAATTCATATAGAGGTACAAGCTATGATTCATTTCTAATAAGGCACAATTGAGGAAGCGATAAGTGATACATCACTTGTTTCGCTTTCAGACTCAAAAACAGAAAATTTAAGTTTGAAAATCCAAGACAAATATGAATGTTAGTACAGATAAGATGAAATAAAGTACAGATATGACATTAATCCACTATTTTGATTAGAATAACCCTGATTACATATAATGTTATATTGTGATATTTCATACATCTGACATTTTCAAAGTTTCCGTGAGTATTACAAAATCGAAGCTTACGTCACTAGAAGAATTTCAAATTCATCAATGTTTCCTTGAATGAATTAATTTTTTGTTATACGGATTTGAAACTATATTTCATTTACTTTTAGAATTTTTTTACATTCAAAGTGTGATCCAGTATATAATTTTGACTGAATTTATTTCAAATTCTTGTATATATCGATCCATATCTATCAATTATAAAAAACTTATATTTCGTTCGTGTTCGTAAGAACAAACACAGATATAATCTCTGCAAAACATAGTGCATCCTATTTAAAACGAGCCACCCTGAATGAGTTTGGGTACAATTATTTTCAGGAAAATTAAAGAAACACTTCAACATTTTGACATACTCACATTTGATGTTCCTTCCCCTATCGCATTCCCAGAGCATGTCTTAAATTTTTTTTTAAATGGTTCACCCTATATTGTTTCGCATTGTTTCGCATTATCAGATGCTCCATTATGAGCAGATTTCAACAAAGTATAAAACATATGGTCTGGAGTTTGTGGTTCAGAAGCTGCAAATCATTTGAGTTGAAAACAAGCCACCCTAAATAACTTTTGAAACAATGATTTGCAAAAAAAATAATTAACAGGCCAACAATTACACAGGAGGCTACATTTTGAAATATTCGTTCTAGAGACAAATATTGAAGCAATATAAATATAATATAATATAATTAAATTATAATATAATAAATATAATATAAATAAAAAGAAAAAGAGATTTTTCATTGAGAACACAAAATACTTTTATAGCAAATATTCAGAAACGTTTTCACCAACTTCCATACAATGGTACAAACGAGCTTTCAATACCACCCTCACATGGTTGAGAATCTCGGGAGTTATTTCTCCCGATGCCTCATGCTATTCTCTCTCAAATTTTGTAATGGTGTTGATTCTATCTCACACACTTTAGACTTCAAATGATCCCATATAACGAAATTTACAGGAGTAAGATCCGGAGTCCTTGGTTGCCAATCCGTAGGACCTTTTCTGCCAAACCAGCAAGTATGGAAATAATCATCCAAAAATTGTTGCAATGGAGCTGCATAATGAGGAGGTGTATCATCCGGCTGAAAAACTATTTCGTTTTCGAATAAATTCTATCCTCCTCAATTGCCCTATTGAGGCACCATATTATTCTATTTCACAACATATCCAAATATTTATCACTAGTCAAATTGTGATCGATAAAAAAAGGTCCTATGATGTGGTCACCTAAAATTCCTGCCCAAACATTCAGTTTTTGAGTTTGTTGGGTATGGATATGACGGTATAAATGAGGATTCGTATCTCTCCAATATCGACAATTTTGCCGATTCACTTCTGCATTCATACTAAACATACATTCATCCGAAAAACAAATTTTATACAAGAAATTCTGATGCAAGTTTATCCGTTCAGTGAGACTTTCACAAAACTCGATACATCTATCGAAATCATCTTTGTTGAATTCATGAACTAGTCTAATCTTATAATGAATGAAATTCATATTTATGATCCTTCAAACATTTGTATGGCTGATTCCTGATTCTCGAGATAACACAGTAAGAGATTGTGAATTTTCCATTAGTCTAACGGGCCCTAGAACTGCAAATAGCTTCATCGTTAACAACTCCTGAACGGTTATGCTTTTTATTGTAAACAGATCCAGTTTCCATAAATTTGTTCAATAATTCCGAAATGCATTTGTGTTCTACATTTCTTCTTGGATGATTATCATTGAACATACGGGCAGCAGCTCGTACTAACATTACTAGAGTACTACCTTTCTGGTAGTACAACCTTACTTTTTCAATCCGTTCCTCAAAGTGTACCATTGCTTTTCAAGAATTTACAAAAATAAAAACACAATTTGTCTCTACACTGGAACATAATCGTTATTGTAGAATGAGACAAATACAAAATGAAGAATATATCGAATTCAAACTTAAGTAGGCAAAATAAGACTATTTTGAAGTATACTTCACAAAAACACCTATGAAACCTAGGTAACAGATTGTACAGAAGTTCATTCAGCGTGGCTTGTTTTCAACTCAAATAATTTTTAGCTTCCAAACTATGAGCTTCAGACCATAATGTATTCTACTTTGTTGAAATCTGTGCATTATGTAGCATCTGATAATGCAAAACAATTGATTCATTAAAAAAAATGGTGACATTCTCGGGGGGTGCGATAGGGAAAGTTAGATCAAATGTGAATATGTCAAAATGTGTCTTCTATACTACTGTTGAGGTGTTTTCTTATTTT
>WOGP01004392.1:0-14060 GCA_015342065.1 Leptinotarsa undecemlineata | reverse complement strand
CAATTTTCTTCTCCTGAGGATGCTAACTTTGTTGGCGAAACGCGCGTCGAGTGCAAAAATATTAGTTTGATGTTTGGGTAATTGATCAAAGAAGTTATTCTATTTGGATAATGCTTTAATGATTCATTTGGTGCGACACTTTGTTTTTTTCATTCTAGACGTAGCTAATGTTGCGGAATTCGATTCTTGCGCCATCTATTAAACTTCATAAAACTGTTAATGTGGAGTTTTTGACAAAAAAAGATACTCTGCGAAACAGGGTCTTCTATGCATCTTGGTGTCATTCACTGTGTTTTTATTGTAATGAAATATATATTTCTTCCATTTACTAAAATATTTACTTTCTCCATCACAATTGAGGAGAAATTCTAACAGATGGCGCCACATCTATAATCTGAAATTATCTAAGAACAATTCGTTTGGGCCAGTCTCAACTTACCTACACTGTAGGTTGATGGACTGACACCTATCTGAAAACAACTACTCCGCTGGCTAGTTCCACGAAGGGCGTTGGATTATATACGACAGGTGTCTGTGCAGGATTCTTCACTGAAGTTATTCCATTGGCGATACAACTGCCAGAATCGATTTTGATAGGTGTCAGTCCACCTACAGTGTAGGTAAATTGAGACTGGCCTTAAGGAATTGTTCTTGGTAGATAATTTGATTCATAGGCAAGTCTTCAAGTATGTCCACTTTGAGTACTATAATATTCTGACTGACACGGCCGTTGCTGAATAGAGATCTACAGTAATTTCACAAACTACACGTAGCGACCTATAAGTTGGCAAGGTAAGTTCTGATTTTACAATATTGAGATATTTTTTCAATTAAGCCCTTAGCTAAAGTATTTAAACTATCCCAATTAATATTGTATAAAAATTCTAATAGATGGCGCCACATTCATACAACAATTTCGTTGTTTTATTACAGAATATAAAATAAGCTCACTTTTCATGTAGAAAGCATGTCCGCAAAGTATCTTTTGAGGAAAAGAAAGAATGATAATAGATATTGCATTCAATTTTTTAATTTGGTCAGGCAGAGAAGACACTTTAACTGTCTATAAATGGCGCCATCTGTTTTTTGCAGTCTCTGTAAATTAAGGTAATTTCATTGTTGCAACTTCAATTTAGTTAACTGAAATTTTAGAGAAATTCTGATAGATGGCGTCACATTCATACCGCGATTTTGTGTTTTATTCTAGAATATAAATTGAGCACGCTCGACATATAAGAAAGAGAAGTAAATAGATTACAAATTACAATAAAAAAAGGTTATATTCAATTTCTAAATTTCATCAGTTCAGACTTTTTGTTGTGATGGTGTATGTTCAGTATCCCATCTAAATTATATTAACTTTCAACTGACTGTTCAACTGCTATTTATAAGTGGCGCCATCTGTTTTATTTTTGAATTCTTTAAAACTTTTAGAAATTTCAATAGGTGGCACCACTTTCATACCACCACATTGTGTTTGTACTAAAGCATGAAATAAAAGTTTTGCATGGTAAACGTTGTTTTTGAAAGAGGGTAGGAGAGTATGAGATGATATAAAAGAAAACAAAAGTTTCTTCAATGATAAAATATTACTATTTCCGAATTGTCATCGATCAAAAATATCAAATGAGATACTTGTTGGGATGTATCCCTCCCTCCTTCCCATCTTAATTGACTGAATATATTTTTTCCACCTGAGTATTCAACTGTTAACAGTAAGTGGCGCCATCTGTTTTCTGTGGTAAATTTTACAATCAAGTTGAAATCAACCAATTTTGCCAATGTATTCAAAAATAAAACAAAGCCATTTGTTTCATTATTTGACTATCTATTTGTACACGTTGTAACCGAAATAAAATTAAATTTATACCATTTGTTAAGGAGTTGAAACTCTCAAATATCAATAAAGATGGCACCACTTACACATCATAACTTTTTATTTTGAACTAAGGTATAAAAGAATCTCGCCTTCAAAGTAGTGAAGGTTTGGGGATATGTTCATTTTTGCTTTTTTAAAATTGCATTCAGTGGCTCTGAATAAATTTTCATCACAGCTTTGGGAATAACACAAAAATTTAATTGAGTGGCTACGAATCCAAAAGTTTTAGGAAATCAAAATCTTTTATTGGTATTTTTGCACAAAATTGCTCTTGGTAAATAAAATTGAGTTGAATTATGTAAATGTAGATTTTAGGGGTAGGGAAATAATACTTCGACTTAAACAAGACTTACCTTTATTAAATAATCAAATAAATAATGTGACACATTGGGAAGAGATTTTTTCAATTGTGTATTATTTGATAAAGAACAGAAGAATGAAAATATTCAGTACAATTGAAATGTAGAATTATTGTAAAATCCTAATTAAAAAACCCATATGGTTGTTGACAGAAGAGATAAATACAAATTCAGTAACGCAAGGCGATCACAGATAAACAACTGTCAAATGTAACATGCATAACTTTAGAAATTTCCATCTTAAATTGCACATTTCGATTGATATGAATTATATCAACGCATTTTATAATATGTATATAATGTATATTCAATTATTCAAAAACATTCAGCTAACTCTAAATGTACTGGAAATACACTAAACCAAAGGCATCCCTCCTCTATCTGCTTTCTAGTGATAAGTTCAGCGAAAATGATACGTTCCTCAATTTTTTAAATGGGAAGAAAAATAAAACTTCCAGCCTTGACAGATTATTTTTCACTACAAAGTTATGTAGGTTCATCAAACCTCAAATAGAGTTTGAGGATCATATAAATTCCTTTGATTTCTCACTTTCATGAGTTTTTTGATAATCCACTATTATGATTTACAGTTTTGACGTCACAGAAGAAAAATAATCAGGTTAATAAAGAATTCCAGACTGTTATCTTCCCTAATAGACTTTTTTCTGCTGATATGCATTTAGCTAATGTCAATATCAAGACTGAACAGTCATGAAAGCTTCATCAAAGTACTTGCTTAATACAAGAATAATAACTGCCATGAATAAAATGAATCAAGACAACTAAACTGGATAAAAAAGTTTTCTGATCTCATATATAATGCCATTTGGATTTTCCTTCATACACAAACATAACTAGTATTTTAAGTAGATGTTGTCTTTCATAATCTATATCGACAGATACATCCAATATGAGATTTTGACTCCCGATGACATTGTTTGATCTGACTCTTATTTTCTAAGACTCGAATAATTTTTGAAGAGGACACTGAAAAGTACCAAAGATTCAAAACCTAGAACAACCCCTGTAACTGGTTTTTGGTCAGTTTATATTCTGAAAATTTCCAGGTTCATATTACCAGTTTAGTAATAAAAATATCAGTCATAACTATTTATAAAATTGAAAATAAGTTTCAATTCATTTTGGCCCCTCTGTGAATTGCCATAAAAGTTTCATTAAAAATATATTTTTATGGTTTGTGCAAATTCAACATGTAGTTGTAGAGTCGAAATCTAATAGTAGAGCATGAAAATCAATATGGCATTTTTGAATAATCAACCTTTGAGGGATGGACATCAACGAAAATACACTGAACCAAAAGCATCCCTCTTCTATCTGCTTTCTAGTGATAAGTTCATCGAAGATGATATGTTACGGAACAAAAAAAAAATTCACTCACATGTCTCAACGTTAAGATTTTCCATTTCAAAGAATTAATTTCGGAGATTAGGCAGATTTCTGTTTGTGGAGTTCCAGTACCAATATTAATATTAAAAAAGCCACTCGAAGTAGCTCAGTGATAGTACTAAAGTAAAAAGTCTAACATCCCAATACTTCAGTGCATTATCATATATATATAATTATAATAATAATCATAATAAGTTAGGAAGTATGAAGGCATATAGATAGTTTTATATTTATACAATTTCAAAAGTTTATTTTCAAAAAGTGTATCGCCACTTGATATTATAGCATGGCTGTTCTCTTCAATTATATCAACGCCAGTTTATATAATAATATCAAGTTCAATACAAAAAGCTATTCAAAATTAAGGATAGCTATCACAAATAATCGCTTATTATTGCTTGGAGAGCCCAAGCTTGGAGAATGATCAACATTTACAATTGGTATGTCAGCAACAAATAATAGAAAAGTTTCAATTTCGACAGGAGAATATCGAAATCTCAACCGAATCGGTAAACAATGATTTCAGTCGGAACACAACTAGACGCCGTGTCGATACATATCCAAAATTAAAAGTATATTTAGAATATGTCATCTAACCACTCGTTTTTCCCATACAATGTGTCTGAGGATGAACAATTCCTTCAAAATGCTGCTAACCACTTTTATCACTCCAGGGCCACTCGAAGCTTCAATTATTTGAAATTCTTATAATGAAAAATTTCGATGCCCATCTGTAATTTTAAAGCTTAGTTTTTTCAAGTATCGTAGTTCTGATGTGTTTTATGTTGTGTATTGAGGTTGAATTACATCAATTCTGTTTTCAAAACTTTAGGTGAAGTGAACCTAACTAGGAACACTCTTCATTCATCTGAATGATCTCAACATAGATTCCGTAAAGTTTGCAGATTTTTTACTTTTATGAAGTTGTCACAATGTGAATAAATGGGAGTATTCATACACCATACCTTTTTGAAACATTACCCAAAGAAAGCCTAACGAATTTTTATAAAATAGACCTTCTCACATCGGGAAGTTATACCCAAATTTTTCCATTTTGAAGAAAAACAGAAGTTCTAAAAATTACTGTGACGTCGCTACTATAGAGACTTACTTTCTCTTTTGAACCACGTTCCAAAGTGTTATAATTTTTGTAAAGTAGGGAAGTGCACGAATGCACTACTCAATCAAATATCTCTTCAACAAAATTTCAAATATAAAGTTATTGTTTCTCGATAGTCATCCTAATTTTGTTTAGGCTGGAGCATTGCTCTCCTACCCTTTAAACTGGTTTTCGTTATTGTTTCGTAATATGAAATGCTTTTTAATTTCGGAACTAACCATGAAATCGATCTCAGAAACAACTTGGCAATATCGCAAAAGTGATCAGAACAACAGTAATAAAAAAGAAGAAGAAAATGAAAATATAAAAATTAAATGAATGATTTTTATGATGTTGCCAAGTTGATATGAAATTTAGATGACGTCACGATCACCGTCAGGATCAACGAGGTACTATTATACATGTAGTTTTCACCCATGAGTTTATCCTAAATATCTGTTTGAAGGTATTAAAAGTGACAGCACTAAAAACCAAATAGAATATGGCAGTCAGAATATCATCACAGGGCAGTGCAATATTATTGATTGGTTGATGAATAGACATTACAGAAAATATCAGTTTTTTTGTTCGATTATCCATTACTCGCCAATGAGTTTAACGGAATTCATATCATAAGAGTAATTAAAAATATTTCTCTAAAATTGATGAATTAAAATAGATAAGTAATTCTCTCAAAACAACTAGGAATAGATGTTTCAGAAATATTCGTCAAGTTTTAATAAATTGATAGATGTAGCCGTTACTACGTGGTAGGAGATCATATTGAAAAGAGAAATGAAAATTTCTATGTTTTATACCACTTTTAATTGTAATTAAGTTACAATTAAAAGTTTTAATGAAAAATAACTGATCATCATATTTTCATCGTCTTATTATAGCCCTATCAAATCGGGTTCGATGGAAAATCCGACATGAGCCGAAACAAAAATATAGTTACAATTCTCTTACTAGAAGGCCTCTGTTCCAAATTAGCTTTTTAATGATTGTGTTTTTGTCAAAGACTTCATCCTGAGACACATCGTATGAATTGATAGTCCCTAGTTTTAGAAGAAAGTGTCATTTATTGCTTAGTCACACCACAATCTGGTCTCACCGTCTGAAGAGCTATAGATATGCTACAACATTAAACAAATAATAAGACAAAATGTGTAATAGACACAAATAATATAAAGCTACAACTGCGCACATTATATACAAGAGGTAGTGAATCAAATATGAGAACAAGTCCATGATGATGATGATAGGTGTAGTAGTTAGCCTAACACATCTAAATATAGTTTTAAAACAAGATAAAAATATGCCCCAAACTTTAATACATTCTTTACACGTCTCGTATAGTGTTGGCAATCGAGTGTGATCTTGGGTCTTGCCTTGTCGCTTCCAGTGGCTTGATTTTCATTACTATAGATGCTTTGGAAGATCGAGAGATGTTGGTTTTTGTAAAGACAATTGCAGAACTGAAAAAAATACTAAAAACTAACCTGAAAACATTGATAACTTTCTGATTAATTCTTTACGTAATAATTTGGAAGTCTGGCAGATAGTACCATAGAGTTATGAGTGGTGAATTTTTTGCCAGATTATATAGATGGTGTGGATTCTAAGTTCTGGATGTACAAAGAAACACACCTCTATTATTCCTTTTAAGAAGACAGAGGGTTAATCATATGGAAGGGTGATAAAGTAGAACCATTATGGAACCGATCCCCTGAGACAAACTGTTGATACATATCTGGACCACATATTTGTCCACAGCAATGAAATAATCGACTTTCGAATTTGGGATGAAAAATTTAAGGTAATTTCGATAAACTATGTTCTTTTTATTGATTAGGAAATA
This sequence comes from Leptinotarsa undecemlineata, assembly GCA_015342065.1. Classification (NCBI taxonomy): domain Eukaryota; kingdom Metazoa; phylum Arthropoda; class Insecta; order Coleoptera; family Chrysomelidae; genus Leptinotarsa; species Leptinotarsa undecemlineata. Next base: position 7,455 of record WOGP01004392.1, on the reverse strand, counting down.
GGATTCTTTATAGAGATCATTATGATGTCATTTAATGTAGGTATTTGATTATAGGTTAGGATATTAGCTTAGGTTATGGTAGGGTTGGTTAGGTTAGGTTAGGTTAGGTTAGATTACGTTCGGTTCGGTTAGGTTAGGTTAGGTGAGGTTAATTATAAACCATATTAATATGTTGATTTCAACTTGATTGTGAGATTTACCAGATATGTAACTGTCGAAAGACAAATAAATCAATAAAGTTGTAGCCTTTGAGAGGACAGATAGACACACCAATGGAGTATTGAAGGAAAATTGATCCAAGGTAGCACCCCAGAAATTTATATTGCCAAATCTATAAATACAGTTTTTCATTCAAACATTTCTTTCCTGATAAACTTTCAAAGATATCTTCAGTTTTCTTAACTTCTCAAACTTCTCTCAATAGTTCAGAGAGTTGCTAGTAATTCCACGTGAATATTTCATCAACTCAGATTGAAACCTGATTTGCCAAGGAAACATCCGAATATACATATGGAAATGTGCAACAAAATGATTTTAGGGTGATTAATCAACTGACGCATACGTATATCAAAGACTAATTTCACAAAATCATTTTACAAAAAGTTATTTGAAAAAAAGAGAACTGTCATGAAAAATTAAATGGGCTTCAAAATTCTCTAATCCCTTTTTTCAGTTTATCATATTCGAAAATTCAAAAGTAGATTTGTCCTTGAAATCGAAATAGTTCTCCATTATATACATTCAGTCAATCCAGACTTTAGTAATAATGAATTATCAATATAATTACTACTGACTCAAGTTTTTATGAATTATCAATAAAAATATCAAAATACTAACGTGAATTTTGACAATCAACATTTAGGCTTATTGGAGATGACCCATACTCTAGTTGAAGAAAATTTGAACTAGGTAGTAATAATTAAATCAATTACTGGATGACAGGAACAAAAATCCGGCTTTCCCGATTTTGTAATATGAAGAAAGTGAGGAATTGCATATTTATAATTCAAAGTAATTCTCATAACTTTTTATGGATAATGTTCATTAAAATATTTCAAAAGATCATGTTTTATGAACATTTTTGAAAATTCTATTTGAATTTTTAAAGAATTTATTTAGGGATAGGACGGTAGTTTGGTGAGTTGACGTGGGTGGTTCGCTTGACACACTCAATCGACCTCTGTGTAAACCGCAAGGCCGGACGATCCATTTTCACTTCCTATCGTCCAACCCGTGTTAGGAATCATACGTTAAAAGGTAAGACCTCGTTAGTCCTTGGCTCATACAAGTTTTAACTTTTGAGAGTTGTCATTCATAGGGAGAGAGACAGCTGGTAAAGGGAAAAAACAGATTTCAACAGTGCGTTTGCAAATATTTCATGAAGATAATTATTTTAAGAGCTATAACTAGCGAAACGAATGAAGAAAGTACAAATTTCTTTCAGTTTTCGTAAATTTGAGCCAAATTTTTCACCCCCAATTCGGCGTCCGATGACTTTGCCGCCGTGGACAAAAATATAGCCATGACGGTAGTCGTTAGCATCAAATTCAAAACCATTTCTCTTCATTCCCTGAATAAAATAAAGGAATATATATTCGTGAGTAATCTGATAACCTGCTGTTGAAAACTTGTATATTTCAATCGATATGTCATGAAGTAGCCCTGTTGCTTGCTTTAAAAACTGGTGCCCCTTTTGGGTAAATTTTCCTAGAGAAACAAAACAAAAAGTTGTATATCCCATGGACATCCAGTGCATGTCTAAATAGATGTCCATAATATATCCCTCAGCGGACTTGGAATGGATAGAATTTGTATCTTCAATGGACATCCTCAAAATATAAAAAAGTAAGTTTGAAAAATTTTAGTTGTATGTGTGAAGATTTGCTTCAAACTCCATGTGTATCTCATCTGAGTTTGACATTATTTCAGATTTTGAAATAGTCAGGGACAATGCTACTTTGTTTTTTTTTTTCGTTGACTGAATATCCCCAAATAAGCAAAGTCATTTATATTGGACCATTATCAAACTTTTCTTCTTCTTTACAAGATATTGTCCAGTTTAAAATTTTGTTACTTTATGTCTTGCTAAGAATCTACGTGCAAAATTTTTTTTGTTTTTGGTTTTCTGCTTCTTTCTCATATACAGAACAAGACAAAAACGTTTTTTAACAATGTCTCTGCAGGATATTTCATAGAGATTCTCGATGTCCTTTATGGACATACAGATTGATATATTGCATACGTCCACTTCTATAAGTTATCAACTGGATATAAATTGGACGTTCGTCATACCTACCACTGAATATCTATTGGATTTCTGTGTTGTCCGGGAAGCTGGCATGTCCTAGACATTTTTTACAGTACAGTACCCAACAACATTTATTTCTACTATCCAATATTGTATTGTACTGGAAACTCAGCTATTGGGTTTTCTTCAATAAAGTTTTGCCAACACTATTTTCGATAGATTGATTTTGAACTTCAAAATACTCTTAAGCGTAAATATCAGTCATGTAAAGTAACAAATGAAAAAATGATTGCACATTCAAATCGTTTACTATAAAGTTACTGAAGAAATTCAAGCGAGATTGTTATAGCTTTGTATAAAAGTTGTGGGACGCCATATGAAAGTTCTTTTTGATATTCCGATAGGTGGTTGAGATATTACCTAATAATTAACTATACCATAGTATGTATATAATATATTATAGAGTAAATTTACAGAATTTAAAAAGATTAGATATATATATATATACTCCGGCATACAGCAGAATCATTCACTCAATCTCCAAGTAGGCGCAAAAGGCCCTCCTGTCGAATGTTGCTAAAAATTTTTCTATAATGGCTTACAGATGTGCTGGAGATTCATAGTTTCTGATGCAATTCAAGGGTGACTTCAACACTGAACTGGTTAACATATATTTGTACATTTTATATACACACCATTTCCAAGGGGGCGTCTCTCGCCTACGGGGAGCTCAGTTAATATTAACCATTTAATATTATAACACAATTTGTACAATGAAAAAAATTAAAAATAAGTACAACTCGTAGCAAGATGTGTTTTTGTCTAAATATTGAATTGAAGGATCTTTTCCAGATTTGCGCCCCATTGAATTTTTGAATCGTACCAGATTTGTTGTTTTCATCAAAAGCATGAAGCTGAAATTGAAATCAGTCATTTTCGAAATACACTCTCTGATATTAGGGATTTTGGCCTTTTGAGATGTTCTTCAAAAGATTTTATGAGCGAAAACAATAAAGATCATTTTTAATTCCACATTTTTTTTGAAGTATTTATTAAATTTCTCTTTTGCCAATGATGTTCATCGATACTTTTTAACTAGTGAATAAAAAATCAAAATCAGTAGTACAAATACATTTTTGTTGAAATTTACTTGATTCAAAATTTAACTTGCATTTACTGCAATTATTATTAACACTAATTATTCAATTTACCAATTCAATTTCATGTTATTCTGATGAGTTATATTTGAATAGATATATATCTTCCGCTGTTCAAATTTGAAAGTTTTTTTAAACAACAGCATTTTGCCGCCAATTCATGACGTAATAACTATGTTCATAATATTCCTGAGTTGCCAGTTTAACGATTTCATGGAACTAAGAAGGAAATGTCAATAACTGATTTGAGATTTGACCCATTTCATGAAGTCATTATATGCAAAATGGACAAATATTTGAATTTGTTCTTCTTGAACAATGATCATCAAACCTCAAGGCAGCTTATTTGAGTTTTTATTGAAATATTGAAATGACTAACTTTCATTTCTACTTTATCTTTTGATTTAAAAAAGTTGTCACGATGTAAATCATTAGAAACATTCTAACAAAAGAATGTGCCTACATTAACTAATACTTGTAACATGATTTTGTTTTTTGTGGATATTGGCGTTCTGCTGATCTAGATCGTTCTTACATCATTGACATTATTACATCATTATAACTTTAGAGACAATTTGACAGTTTGACAAATCAAAACACAATAAATTCACATCTAGCTAACATGCGACCCTTTTTTTCCTATAAAGGTGTACCAACTTTTCTCTTTCTTTTTTTTTCTCTAAGTTTTCTTGGTCTTTGAATCCGTACGGCGCATTTAGCCACAGGTTTAATTATCGAATTGGAATTTTTGAACAGAAGAGTTTATCTCAGAAATTCAACATTTCGTGTTGCAATTTTGATATAATAAAAAAACAAATCAAGAACAAATCCTGTTTATTCTAAAATACTGAAAACGCTGGTAAACCAGACATGTATTTCGAAAATGAAAAGACCAAGTCAACTTAATTTTCATAACTTCATGACAAACATTTCTCATCCCTCCCTCCATTTGGGAGAAGGTCGACGAAATCTAGAAAATCCCCCCCCAATCGAATATTTCGTTTAATATTAATAGAGAGAAAAATGTACTTATCCCGCACAATTACAATCGGCAATTAAATAGGTATAGCAATATCTTTTGTTTATCTTTATAACTTTTTTTATTTAAAACACACATAGTGATGGCGATGACGGTGATGGGAACAACGTATATGAAGATGAGGATGACGAAACAGGGGCGACTGGTGTGTATGGCACGCTCATTATCACTCCACACGTGCAAATTGCCCATGCCCTGCACGCTGTTTCACACTGCTGGCTTCAGTGGTTTGTTCAAGGTCGTTTCGCTGTGAGGTTGGAGGTTCGAGATTTGAGGGGGAAAGAGAACGACGATATTATTTTCATAAAATTGGCTTCTAACTCTTGAAATGAAAGATTAACTTCAAAAACGAAATTTAACGTTAGAGTTTGCAATGACAGCACAGAGAAATCCTGTTATCTCAAAAATACATATGGAAAATCTGAAAATTGTTCATTAACCTAAAGAGCGATAGCATAAATTTTCAAGGAGAAGTATTCTGAATCAACTTTCATGCTGCCAACTTTCATTGGTAGCATTTTCCACCAACAGATTAGGCGAGAAATCAATTTGCTTGAGATGAGCTTGTATTCGAAATATGATAAGGGTATATTTATATAAGTTTTCATAGAAAGTAATCAGATAAATCGCCGTTCAAAAACCCTGAAACTTCATGAGACATTCAAAAAAACAGAGTTTGCCGCCATTTATGACGTAACAAGTACTCTAATCGTAATATTCCTGAGTTGCCAGTTCAACGATATCACGGAACTTAAAAAAAAAATGTCACTTTTTCAGTTTCCTTCTGTCAAATGAAAGAAATTGTGTTGATCTATGTATTGAAATTAGAAATTATATGTATATTAGAAAACTATTTTTGATTGAATTCTTCTTGAACAACGATTACATGATTGAGTGTCCGTTTTTTCAAATTGCTTAGCGACGAATGGATATAAAAACACTTCACAATTGTGTAAATCACTTTGTGACCATCAAACTTTCCTAACCCTTATTTCCTGCCTTTTTGAACAATTTACTTAAATGAAGTTTTCAAATGTTATTTTATCTGTTTGTAGTGGAATATATACTCCAAGTGTTAATTTGGTTGATGATAATGAAAAAATTGCAAATCCAGTTAGTAAGTTGTCATTTTTATGGTCGATTCATGAGCAAATGAGTCAACTTTTTAAACTGACAGAGCTTTTTAACATCGATATATTTTCATAATATAAAAGTTATTTAGGTCGCATAGTGGTAAAATATTATTATTCAGCTTAAATCGCGAAGACAGAGTAGAAAAGAGACATATATCAGTAGAATACTTGATGTGCCGATTTTATAAAAACATCACCTTCATTCTTCTCATCTCGAACATCCCACCTGATCGCGTTCCGAGCTATGCAACAGTATTATTCACACTACCTACTCTACTGGTTACAACCGATAAATACAATGACAGAAACATGTAATCAATGATTTGGTCCGAGCGACCAGCAATAACCATCGATCCAGTAGATATGGAATGTAGTCGGACGCTTTTTCCGGCATCCCGAAGCGATACAAGAATAATAATGATAATCAATAACAGTAATATAGCAGTCAGTGTGCAAGAGCGAGGCACGAACACAGCGTAAAGGACAGAGAGAAGGGAAGCAGACCAGCTACTTGTTCCAGCGGTTCCGAAGAACGAGCTCGTCGTCCCAATGATAGGATGTAATTATAACCTAATAAAGATGTTAAATGTTGTCGTCGAGGTGGTGGACGCCACTGCATACGAATCGCTGATCCATCACAGGTAATTCTAAAAAGGAATCCACGTTCAGCAACGTCACGATCGGTGCGACAAAAGATCATCAGAATATGTATCAATTACATTCAGACTCTCAAAGAGGGTCTCAAGAGAACTCCCACCTGCAGATGGCTGATGTGATGTCCTAGTTGAGTTTAGCTCACGAATGTGCATTGGACTGAGTGTGATTGTGGTCCTGCGCCTTGTCGTCGGTTGAGGGCGATGGAGGGGCGTCCTTCCTGGGAGGCATACGTTCATTTATTGCGTCCAGACCCTTAGCCTCTGCGAAACTGGTGATTTTATGGTTAGGAGAGAAACCCTGCAGTGCTGCAAAAGAAAAATGAGATTTATATCCAAGGAATTCCCATATCGAAAAAATTGAGACTAACTTCTGGATTGTGCATGGTTTCAACGCAGACACAATCTAGAAGTCAGTCAGAAAACAAAGCCGTAAATTCACTCACAGATTAATATACCCCCAAATCAAACAATCAGAAATCAAAAAATGGATAATTCTCACATATTTTGGTATAACAACAAAGAATTGCGGGTTTCTTAAAAAAAAACAATGTGGAAGTGGCATTCAGACCACATTCCAGGTTAATTGATTTCCTTTTCAATGTCAAAGATAAAGTTGACAAGTTGAAGATATCTGGAGTTTATAAGCTCAAGTGTCCGGAGTGTAATAGTGTTTATGTGGTACAATGAGATTGGCATTTTCAAACCATTCCTTGGGATTCAACCACAAGTTTCCGAATCTAAACTATACGCAAACTTAATTATTTGGAATCCTTGGAAATTCATGAGCATAATCATTGCGGGTGCAACCTGTTAAATGATCAAATCGATCTAGTTTACTCACCGGTTTTCGAATTAGCTCTATTATTATCCACATTGGTGATATATAAGGGCTAATATACTCAATCATTTTTAGTTTAATGTATAAGTTTGAAAATGTCCTTATGGGACGAAACTTCAGTAACGTTAGTTACATATACAAGTGGTAAAAAACATAGCAAGTTTTAATTCTCATTTTTTTAATTTTTGAAGGTATTTGTTTCTAATTCACATATTGGCAACAGCGCCTATATCAAGTTGAAATAATGTATACGTACCTAGATATCCTACTTTAAAAAAGGAAAATTATAGTTCAATACCACCTCCACAAGCCACATAAACAACAATTGTTTTGTTATTTATATATATATAGAAGAAGATAGGTTAGGTGCATAAAATGTCATAT
>WOGP01004391.1:0-14060 GCA_015342065.1 Leptinotarsa undecemlineata | reverse complement strand
TATATATATATCCGATGTGTACCATCAGAAATGATTATTGAATAACGAAATTAGTTCGCTCTCTAACTATATTATTAAAGAGAAGCTGTTGGAAAGAAGGTTGCACTATATCGTTCACTTGAACAATACACCCGTCGTAACGTATAGCGGTGTTGATGTCCCATTTTCATACACTGCGTGCTGATATATATCCATTAAAAATGACTTTATCAAATCACAAGCTGGTGTCGAGAAGCCAATGTGATTTAGAATCGCTATTAATAAAAATTGGTATTTTAACATATCGAACGCTTTGGTGTTATCTAGAAATACCTACTAGGCCCTCTCAAGTACTTTCAAAAGTACGAGTAACACTGATACATAACAAGGTGTAAAAACTCTGTTGGAGGGTAACAATTTCTGTATAAGATTAACGAGAGCTACCTTACACAATCTCGGAAACTACGAATTTTGAATGCAAGAGGTAATTATATGTGATATATGGGGCACTATAAAAAGGTGGCATGGTATTATCAATGTAATATTTAAATTATTACGTCTTGATACTTCAGACATGATATTTTTCAAAGTAATATTAACAAAATTTACGTTTACTTTCAAAAATGTGAAAAATGCGGTTCATTATTTATAATGATTTGTAGCTCTACTCATGGTAGCCTTGCCAGGAAGAAAGCAACACCATTGGGTATATGGTTTTCTTCAGGCAAGGCCATGAACCCCGATATAATCATAGATTTAGGTAACCAAGAATATGTTTGAATTATCAAATCAGCATAAATATAAATGTGGAATCCTCTACGAATTGGTATTGGATATTACTTGTTGGGTATTGTAAATAAGTTTTCATATGGATCGTGTTATTTTGAAATGAGAATTGTTAATCACTGTCGACACTGAATAGGCTACCATCTGACGAATGTTGATTTCCTTAGGTGATTGCTATTATAATCGATTTGTATCAAAACCCAACGGAGAATTTTTGACATTATGTGTGAAACTTACATTTGTCACTCAGTTCACAAAAATCAATTTTATAAATATTCAATATATATATGCCCTACCAAGCTAAGTCTTGTATTGATTGATATGTATACCAAATAATTAAAAACTGATGTATTTTTTCAGTAAAAGTCTCATTGATTCAATAAGTTTGTAGGTAGTACTGGAAAATTTCAATCAATAGTTCACATTTGAATTGAAAGGAGTATGTACAGTTCTAAGAGAGGGTAGTTTTTGTTTATTTGAATTCAAAGAGTTTTATTTCATATTCTATTCAAAAAAGCAAACACATTTCCCTAACTAAATTTAACAAGAATTAAAATATATAGACACGAAGAACTGTTAAATTGATCAATCAACGCAAGACGACTCGCGAGACCAATTAGCTTAATTAAGCGAAAACCCGATGCGTTCTGTCCATCGAGAAAGATAAGAATTGGCGGAATTCGTCTAATAATCATAAAACTGTCAAAAATAAGTTATTATAGAAAAATAATGAGGGCAGACGGCCGCTTGAACAAAGGAAGTCGCACAGCTGCGAATTGCAGGTGTTCAGGTTATTGCCTCATTATTCTTGATATAAATACAGGAGCAAATTTTTTATTAAATGAGTCTAGTTTGACCAGTTGAGATGAGACCATCTCCGTCAGTGAAAAGTTTACGCGAAGTTAGTCCGAAAATGTTAATCAGTCAGTTTGATCCGTCGAAGTGGATGTATCTCCGCCGATGAAATCAATTAGTAACAATGTAATCAGTCTAGTGTATGTTCAGGTAATTGCATGCACCTGATGTTCTTTGTTCTTGTATTGTAATATTAGTTTTTATTTCTTAATTAATAAATGTTCAAAATGTACGTTGGTTTGTCATTCAGTAGGTTTATAACAAACATCTAGTTAACCAAAGAAACTTCCTACCTGCTTGGGAACAGCCGCTCGATTCCAAACAGGAAGTTTATTATTGTGGCATACTCAAGTCGTTTTTGAAATTCCCCAAACAGCTTTTCTCTGGCAAATAGCTCCCTTGCCGTAGAGAGGGTGAATTCGAGCGTACATAGAGTATGAAAATCGGCTGGTTTGGGCCACGGTATAAAAATAGGTTGGCGACGTGGCTCATTCTATACCTATGGTAAGTGTCCAAAACATCAAACCATAGAGGCCGATCACAAAATGGTGTCAGGTGTGAAAGGTTTTTGACACCCACCAACTACGAAGAGGTGTCAAATGCGACAGAATTGTCAACTTGGTGACAAGCATGAAAAGGGTGTGTTAACGTTATAAACTACTGGATTTTAAGATATAATATCAAGTGTATGTTAATTAGGTAGGAATTACTCCCTTGATTAGTGCCGACGCCGTATATTAAATATTGTAAAGGTCAGATTTCGAGAATGATGCCAGGAAATAACACAACACAGACATCACAGAACACCACAATGGATAACGGTGCCCCCATTAATTTGAGTATAGAAAACTTGCCAATATTCAACGGAAACACTAATGTGTCCGAATTCGTGAGAATCATCGAAGTCACCACGGCTTTAGCGAAATGGAACGACGACAGGATCACTGCTTTAGTACGACTAAGACTACGAGGAATTGCAAAACAAATAAAAGAAGCGGATGAACTGTTACAAACAACATCTGAATGGGTAGTTCTAAAGAAAGGATTGATCGACCAATTTGGGACCTTGAAAATCTCAGGGCAGGACAGGCGAAAATTCACTGAGAGCAGACAATATCGAGGTGAGACTTGCAGAAATTTTTTGGCCCGCCTGAAAGTGCTGCCAGCAAAACTAACTGTTTCAACAGGTATTCACGCAATTCACGATGGGTTTAACAGACCCCTTACGAAGAAAAGTGTTATTTGCCGGCCCAACTAGTCTGCAACAAGCCCTAGAGATCGCCGAAAAAGGCGAAATCATAGAAAGTTTAACGAACTCGAATGCGAGACAAGTATGGTCATCATATCAGAACGATAAGGGACGTAGGCAAAGAGTCATTAACGGAGCGTACAGGCAAGAAGGAGGGAATCACAAATTTCGATAGGTTAATAGTAATGCAACGCGAAATAATAGGAATATGCGAGATGAAAGAAAATATGGAACACGTATTCAAGATAGACAAGAGAGGAGTAACTTTGCGAGATGTGAGTTTTGGGACAAGTTAGGACACACAGAAAAAGATTGTTGTAAAAGACAGGGATTATGTTATGTATGCAGAGAAACAGGACATAGGGCAGCAGGATGCCCACTGAAGCAACAAGCGAATGATCACAGCAGAGGAAATTTAAACGGAAATACGACTTTCCGGATTCCCACGGAAGAAGTCGACACGAATTAGACAGAATTGAAGGGAAAGTTTGGGTGTCAAATTCTGCGTGCACAGACATTGGCATTCAAAAGAATATCATAACGATAAAAGTTAATGGCATATGTAGGAAAGTATTAATAGATACTGGAGCCCAGTGCAGCTTGGTTTCAGCAAATCTAATAGTTGATAGAAAAATTTATCGAGGAAAAAGATGTGATTTACGAGACGTACAAGGAAATTTTATACCATACAAAGGGTACACAAAGATGAAATTGAGGTTTGGAAATAGTCAAGCAATTGAACATGAATTTTTAGTTATACAAGTAGATGAGTTTGCTGCAAACATTTTATTAGGAATTGATTTTCTGCAAGAATACAGGGTTAAAATGTGTTGGTATACGAACGTGATGTTTTTATTGAACCAAGAAGTTAAATTGGAAAGCAAATCTGCAAGAGTTTGTGGAGCCAGAGATTCGGACATGACACAGGAAAAATTGAGTAACTTAGAAAAGAAAATGGATCGTATAGAGGAATATTTAATTGCAAGTATGAAGAATATGAGAGAAATTTCCCAGGTGAATTCGATGTCACTACAGCTGAGTTCATCTGGCCGAGATGGAAGTAGTGTTCCTTTTCGACCTCAAGAAAATGGTTTTTTCTCTACATGTTTTGCCCATGGGAATAAAGGTTATGAAAATAAGGAATATAGAGAACAAGAAAATGTGAATGAAGGTTACAGAGAGCCAACGACTTCCAGTTGCAAGCCGAGCTCGGAAAAAGAAAAATATGAGGATGCAGAATATGTCAATCAAGGTTATGAAGAGCCAACGACTTTTAGTAACAAGCCGCCCTCGAAAAAAGAATATACAAGTAAGAATTGTAAGGTAAAACGAGACAAGTTTAATGATGAGGGGACGAGTTTAGGAACAGTGGAACGGAAAAATGAGTCTAGAATTTTCCAGTATGCTGGAGCTAACCGAAATTCCGCTTCGACTGTTTATCAGGAAGAACCTCAGTATAGAAACGAAATTGTATGTGAATTATAGGAACAGTGTAAATATGACGAGGCGAGAGCTTTGCCTGTCATTAGTTGAGAGGAATTCGGAACAAATGGGATTGAAAGTAAACGCGGTATTTCCTTGTATGCAAGGCCCGGACCTACAATTAGCCCATTTGAGAAACCGGAAGAAATCTTGGTAGAACACGATTACGAGGATAACAAGATAAGGAAAGAAAAAAGTTTTTGGAACATGAGAGGAACCTATGAGAAAGCAGAAAATGCATCAGTATTACGTAGAGAAAACCCTTGCAATGGCAGAAAAGAAAATAATATGAAAGCAGAAATCGCATCAGGAATGCAGAAAGAAACAGTAAGTAAATCTAAGAAAGTAGACAGAACAGAAACTCCTTGCAGCAGTACGAAACGAAACGTAGTAGTAAAATCAATTTGCAGAAATACAGAGAACAATATGAGTAAGACAGATAAAAATGAAAATGGTATTTTAGAAATCACAAACGAAACTAAGTCGAAGAGAAAATTTGAAATGAGCAATGCAGAGAATTATTTTAGTAGAAGAGAAAGCCTAACAAAATTGGATTTTGAAAATCATACGTACGACCCTGGAGGGTGTGAGCCAGACATATTGGCGCCATCCCTTTACGATCACAGATCAAATTTTACGGAGAAATACAATACTAAGCACTAAGATAACAGTTGGGTCAATCCGAAACCAATAAAGCGGAACGTAAAACAGATAACTAAAATTCCACAAGAGAATCCCGTTATAGTCCCCGAAACCATTTACGATTTACAAGAGACAGATATAGGATCAGGAAGTAAACGAAATAAAGAAAAGATTAGCAGATGAAAACAACGATTCAGAGTATTACCTGTACGAGGATATTTTATATGTAAAAAGAAAGATAGACGAACGGAGGGATAAGATATCTGTGCCTCAAGCAATAAGAAGTAATTTGCTAAAACTGTATCATGAACACCCGTTTTTTGGTCATGAAAAGACGCTGAAAGCGATTAGTCGTGATTTTACATGGAACGGAATAAAAAAAGATGTAATTAATTGGTGCAATAATTGTCACGGGTGCCATTTGTATAAGACCCCTGCACAAAAGCCGGTAGAAATGCAAGAAGTTCGCATCCCTGAAAGAGTTTTTGAAATGACTGCCATAGAATATAGTAGGACCCTTAAATAAGACACAAGACGGAAACCGGTACATTTTAACAATGATTGATCATTTAACGAGGTATCCCATAGCTATACCGATGAAGGAAATAACGGCCGAGACAGTAGCCCGTGTATTTGTAGAACAAATAGTGTTGCAGTATGGTACACCGCATTTTTTGTTATCTGACAGGGGAAGTCAGTTTTTATCACAAATGTTTAAGTCGGTTTGTAAATTATTAGGAATCAATAGACTGAAGACCACAGCCTATCATTCATCGTCAAATGGAATTATCGAACGATTCCATAGGAGTCTCAAGGAAACGTTATCACACTTAGTGGATGAACAGCAGTCAGATTGGGATAGACAATTGAATTACGCATTAGTAGCCGTTCGAAATCAGGTTAATAATTCAACAAAAGAAACGCCGTATTATTCAATGTATGGCCGAGATATGGTTCTCCCATTCCAGTTGACGATGCAGCCCCCTTGTTTAAAATACGACGTAGACAGTAATTTTGTTTCAGAATTTACCATACGAATGCAAAAGGCACACGAAATGGCTAGAAAATCCATAGAGAAATCGACTAAATCGAAGAGAGAGAAGTTTAATGCAAAGCGAAAATCAGAGATTTCGCGATAGGGACAAGAGTGCATTTAAAGATGTCCCTCGTAACTAAGCCTAGACACAAGTTATCCCGAAAATTATCGCTCCGTTGGAGAGGCCCATACAGAATAATAAGAAAGTTATCTTCTGTTAATTACGAGATTCAATTAATAAATAGTACTAGTGGACAAATAGTACATTCGGAAAAATTGAAAGTATTTAGAGGAGACAAGGGTACTATACTTCCTAAAAGAGACGACGAGGTTAAAAAAGCTGAATCTGAACTGTTAAATGAAAGAGAAAAACCTACGGAAAATAGATATGAAGAATGTGAATTTGTGGATCAAGTACCGATAGTTATAGTTTCCCCCTGAAAGACGACACATACCTCCTATGAGGGAAGGACCAGAAAATAATGAAAACACAGATAGACCGCGCCAGTTATGTTTTGAATCCCGCAGTCGTTGGTTCGGAGATTCGAATATATGATTAATGACGAAATAAATCTAATGAATCGTTGAATTACCAAGTCACACAGAAATAAATAAATCCACTTTGATAACTTCTGTTTCAACTAATGATCTTTATTTCCGAAAGCTTATAGTAACAACAATAACAAAAGAATGAATCTTACATCACTAATACTGCGTTTTACTATCCACAGATATTTATACAAATCTCAAACTGTGGAATAAGCAAACATGATCGTTTTTGATAAAATCCGGTGAGAATAGATAATTCTACACGAAGTAAATCCATCGGCAGGAACACCGTCAGCACTATTTCTCCGGTAGGTATTCCAGGCACGGCTTAGCCATGTGGTTCGGTGGAAATATATGGTCCGGCTTCAGGACAGTGTAGTGGCGTTCATCTATGTGTAACTCCTCCCCCCTTTGAGGCAAACCTAGGGTTGGTTTGGTTGGCTAGGTGCAGCAGCTTTTAAGATGATCTCTCGTTGTGGAGCAAGATGGTAAGGATAGCAGAGGCGGTAGTAACATACTACGCCGGCTATTATGATAATGCATACTGTGATGCAAATAAGGATGATAGCCCAGAGTGGAAAGGTATCATCCGAAACAGAATATTCAGGTAGCCGAAGAATTTTCTGGGAATGGATAGTGGCTGTAAGATGAGATATCTCGTTCAAATGTAAGCTTTTTAGCTGGATGGATGCAGTATGGTTAAGAATCAATGAAAGATTCAAAGAAGGAAGTTGGAGTATAGTAAAAGGTTGGAGTGTTTCTTCTTCGTGGTGGAACAGCTCGTTTTGAATTCGAAGGGAACATTGGTTAGATATTGTTATCATATAACTTCCAGGCTGCAGAGAGTGGTGCGTTTCAATAGAACAATGCTCGGTTACAGGTGTAATTGTAGGTGTTGTAAGTAGAACAATATCAGGTGTGACCTGATGTGTAAGTGCTGTTTCCATGATAACTGGGTATAGAGTACAATTTGATGCTTGATTGTTGGATATTATGTTCTGAATACAATTGCTTCTTTGTTGTAGATTATCTGGACAGAAATAGATGTTCTCCAGGAGGTCACATGGTGAATCCATGAATTGATGCAGTCCATTTTTCTCATTTAGGAGTAAGTAAGGTTTATCGGGTATAATTATTTGGTTTTGAATAGGAATTGGGAATATAAAATAGGTATGAAATGTTATTGGTTTAAGAATTGGAAAATGTAGCAAAAATACAATTTTCTCGTTTGAAAAAATTAATTGAATTCCTAAAAATGCATAATAACTATGTTGATTTTGAAATTGAGGTACTTGATCTGAAGGATATAAAGTATTAACGGTGTCGATTAACATATACAAATTTTTAAGTGAAAGAAATGTGGAATGGACCTTGTTCATATACGCAAAGGTTATTGCATTCACAATTTGGTTCAATTGAAGGTAGAAAGAAGTAAGCGAGTTTATCAATATAGTCATGGAATTATGCCATGTTTGTTCTTTTGAATTTTGTTTCAAAACTAAAGAGAGTGTTAGCAAATTGTCTTTGATTGAAAAAAGTGTTTGATTTGTCAAAGACATGAATTGTTGCATCATTGTAGTGTGTTCATTAATTTTAGATTCTATCAAATGGTGATCGTTCTGAATATGAGTGAGGATAGAATTAATTTTTTTACCGTCACTAACGTCTAAGGTACCAAATAACCATTTACTAGCTGTACCAATAAAGTTGAACAATCCTCTTTTGTGAATTTTGTGTGGAACAATTATTTTGAGTAAACTCTCTGCATGTGAATGTATTGTTTTGGCTTGTTTAAGAATTATGCCAAAGGAGCACGATTCATTGATTGATTGAATCTGGGCACCAAAAGTGTTATGAATATGAATTAGTTCAGTTATGTTGAGAAAACTGACGAAAGTGTGTTTTGAGTCAATTGTTTTTGATGGCTGCAGTTCTATAGGTATAATTGGATTTGTTAATTTTTGAATAGAACAGTTATTAAGTGAGAGGTGTGAGAGGAATGAGAGAAATAGAAGTCTCATTCTAAAAAAAAAGAAACATTATTTTTTCACCTTTCGTTTTTTTATTCCGTGTTTGGAATATTTTCCTTGATCAGTTTTAATTTTATTATTAGATTGAGCTATGGCTCGTATTTTTGTGTATCTATCGGCCAATTTATCTCTAGTTTGTTCTTTGAGATAGAGCTGATCGTTTTTTGAGAACAAGGGAGGCATATCTCGGTTCTCATTAGTTTTTTCCAATTGACTTGTTTTTTGTTTGTTTAGATTTCGTTTTACAAATTTATAAGTTTGCTCAAGTTTTTGTTGATGGTCATTAACGTATTTGCTAATTATATCTTTTTCTTGTAGATCGAATGGATCTTTGGAACCAAGGTGACCAGTTACAATTTCGAAAGGGGTAAATTTGGTTGTAGAATGAATAGAATTATTGTAATGTAGTATTGCATACTTCAATAAATTTGGTAAAGATTCTTCGGGTGTTTGGTTTTTTTGAGTACGAATTTGTTCTAAAAGAGTAGAATGAAATCGTTCAATGTATGAGTTCGAATTCGGGTTTCTTGGAGTAGTGAAATGAATTTTTATTTTATGAAGTTCGCAAAATTCTTGAAAAGTTTTATTATTGAATTCTGACCCGCCATCACAAGTGATTGCGTGGGGAATTCCGTAGTGGGAAATAAATGACAATAATCCTTCTAGGATGTTTATTCCGTTTATACCTGGGATATGATATCCTTGTCCAAATTTGGAAAAGGTGTCTATTATAGTTAAAAATTTCTCCTTTGCAATAGACAATGTATCTATATGAATTTTTTCGAAAGGTTTGGATCCTATCGGTATAGCTTGGAATTGTAGCTTCGGTGGTGATCTGTCATATTTGTTTCTTTGACAAATATTACAATCATTAATAAACTTTGTTACATCTTGAGTTAAGTTGGGCCAATAGTAATTTTTTCTAATTGAGTCAATAGTGGTCTGAATACCTCTATGACCAGTTTTATATATGTGATGATATTGAATTTTATCAAGTCTATCCTTTTCTTTGACATCGGTTAAAAGTTGGGAACACAATATTATTTTTGATGTTAATGTATCAATTTTATTCTGCATAAATGAAATGAATATCTTTTCGTGACATTTATCATGAAAGTACAGAAAGTATGTTCCTGATATAGTGAGATTGAGTAGAAGTTCTTCAATATCTTCTTCAAGATGATGTTTTCGCAAGGTTATATAAAAACGTTTGTTGCCAAAAATATTTTCTTGTGAACATAGTATTGCTTTATTAGAATCAACGATTTTCATAACCATTTGTTTTTTATGGTAGTTCAGGGGTTTGTCAAAGTAAGGAAAAGTCAGTAACGGGGCTTCTTGAGCTGAATGTATTGTGGTAGTGTGACATTCTAATTGATAGTTTTCATGGTTTTCTATAAATTCCTTTATGGTTTCATCGATATCACCTGCTTCTCCGAAGGTCGACGTGTTGTCATTATTTGGAGGATTTCTTGACAAAGCGTCAGCTACGACATTTTCTTTGCCTTTTATGTGTTCTATTTCAAAGTCATACTCAGATAATAAAAGTTTCCAACGATGTAATTTAGACGCAGGGTCTTTTAAATTTGCAAGCCATTTCAAAGGTTTATGATCTGATCTAATTTTGAACTTATTTCCGAAAACATAGGGTCGAAAATATTTAATGGACCATACAATAGATAGCAATTCTTTTTCAATAGTCGAGTAATTGATTTCTTGTGGGTTTAAGGTTCTACTTGCATAGCATATCGGTTTATTATTTTGACATAAAACTCCTCCTATGGCGTATTGTGAAGCGTCAGTTGTCAATGTAAAAGGTTTTGTAAAGTCAGGGTGTTGTAATACAGGTTCGTTACATAGTAATCTCTTGCATAAGTTGAATGCATTTATAAAATCTTGTGTATGCTCAACTCGTTTACCTTTTCTTAGACAATTCGTTAATGGTTTTGTAATTTTCGCAAGATTATCTATAAATTTTCTATAAAACCCTATAAGGCCAAGGAAACTTTTTACTTGCTTATGTGTCTTAGGGATTGGAAAGTTTTCTATTGCATGGATTTTTTTTGGATTTGGTTTTATACCATTAGGTGTTATTATATGTCCTAAAAACTCAACAGATTTTTTCAGGAATTCACTTTTGTCAGGTTGGATTTTCAAATTGTGTTGAAGCAATTTCTGGAAGATTAATTTCAGATTGTGTAAATGTTCGTCCAATGTTGGAGAGAAAATGATAATATCATCCATGTAGACGAGACATATCTGGTTTATATGTTCCTTGAGAACTTCATTGATCATTTTTTGAAATGTACAGGGTGCGTTTTTCAACCCGAATGGCATACGAAGATACTCATAGTGTCCACGGTCAGTTGAAAAAGCTGTCTTCGAAATACTATCTTGATGCATTCTTATTTGGTGGAAGCCGCTGGCTAAGTCCAAAGTAGTAAAATATTGGGCTCTACCAAGTTTATCAAGAATATCATCTATGTTTGGTATTGGAAAACGTTCCGTAATTGTTTTTTCATTTAATTTCCGGTAGTCAATTACGATTCTCCATTTTGTTGTACCACTAGCATCTATTTTTTTTGGTACTACCCAAATTGGGCTAGACCATGGTGAGGTGCTATCTTGAATAATACCGTCGGTTAACATTTGAGAAATTTGTCTATCTACTTCACGTTTATGAATTTGGGGAAATCGATATGTTTTAGAATAAACCGGGTTTTCGTCTGTTGTGTTAATTTTATGAGTTGTTAGAGTTGTAGAAGACAAGGGTTGGTCTGGCTTTTGAAAAACAGTATGGAATTGTTTACATAAACGCATTAGTCTAGTTTTTTCATCAGAATTTAGATGATTAAGTCGAAGTAAATGTTCTAGTTGTATAGAGTCAGGACAGTTACTGAAATTATCTAACTCATAATCACAAACAATCAAATTTTCTATTGAATACACCTCGAGAGGTGTTTGTAATGAAAAGTGAACATCAGAAGCATTATAATTATGAATTTCAACATTTGCATAACAATTTTTTATTGTGGCAATACATTCCGGAATGAAACAATTGTCAATCATTTTTGTTTCAGGAATATAATAAGTTCCGTCTGTAGTTACATTTACTGGCACCTGGGTAGAATATATTTCATGACTTCCAATCGTAAGGTTGTAAGCTGAATATTCGCTAGGTGAACATTGATTAACCTTAATGAAAATATTATCTCGGTATAATATTCCCTGTTGGATACTCCAGTCAAATCCCATAGTTTTTAAATCCTTGAAACTTATTATACCATCGAAGAATCTATGAAAATCGAATAGTGTGAAAGGGATCTGCTCTTTTGAATTAAATTCTACAAAGGCTGGTAAAATTGCAACATATTTCGTGCGTTTTTCTCCACAAGATGTTTTTAAAGAATTAGGTCTAATGACAATATATTCAGGAAAATATTTATTTGCTATGGCTGGATTTATTATTGAAAGATGACTTCCTGAATCTAACAAAAGGTGTAAGGGTTTTCCGTCGGGTAATGCTATAGTAATGAAGGGTAGGATTCTATTATCCATTACGTTAATTTCTAGATTACCTGTCTTGAAGAGGCTGGTATCGGAAAATTTATATTTTCTTGAGTTTCTAAATCTTCTTGTTCAAATACTGTTTCTTGAAAATCAGTTAACTCTTGATCTTGTTGAACATTATAAAAATTTTGATTATCTTGATTATTTTGATTTGAATATTCATTGTTGAAAAGATGTTGATACTCAGGATTTACAGTATTGTGAAAATCAATATTTTGGTCAAAAGTTTCGTTTTCGATTGAAGGGTTATTTATCTGATGTAATTCTTCGGTTTTGAATGTAGGTCTAGATTGGGGTGTGAAATAGTTATTCATTCCTTGTGGGTTTTGTTGTTGTAGTCTGGTTGTTGTAGACATTGGAGTTGGTCGATACTGAGGTTGAAAATTATTCTTTGGTTTCCAAACATTTTGATTTTGTGGTGTTTTACCGAATACTTGTTGATTGGTAAATACTTTTTGTTGTTGTATTTGTCGCGGTTGGATGTTTATAGGTTGACTTGGAAATTTTGGTTGAGTACTAAAAAATTGAAATTGTCTTGGCTGATTAGAATGTATTGGGAGATGAGAGTAATTTTGGTTTCGGGGATTTACATAATCCGTACTCTGGGGTTGTACCTGATTTTGAGAACGCGCAAACGTTTGTTGATACACTGGAGCTTTAATATTAGCATTTGGAATCGAATGTAAACCAATATTACTTCGATTTTTGTTTTCGTTCAATAAGAGATGGAAGTTCTCTTCTTCAATGAAATATTGTAGCGCGGTTTCCAATGAATCTGGGTTTTTCAATCGAACTCCTGTTTGTAAATGAGGAGGTAAATATTTCAAAAATGTAATCAATATAAGTTGGTCAATGTTGGAAATTTGTGCAATTTTTTGTTCTCGGGTAATTTGTTCATTATTAATTGATGTAAATAAGAGACTTCTTGAATATTGGCAACGCATTCCAAAATTGTACGGGGTTTCTTTTAAATATGGTTTCATGTTGTATAATTCTTGTAATAGACATACAAAAGATCTTTGATCAGAGAAAGATAATTTTAAAACATTCTTAACGTCTTCCCATTCTGTGAGTTCAATTCTGCTAGATACTAAAACCAATGCCTTTCCTTTCAGTTTTGAAATTATAGCTCTAAAGATCAGTTTTTTGATTGTAGCATCCGCATTTGCATATTTACTCAAAACTTCATCGCATGAAGCACAAAAATTGTTCAATTCGCATGGTTCTCCTGAGAATATTGGAATAATATCCAAAAATAATCTGAGTTCTTGATAATTGAAAGCCATATCTGAATTTAAAATTGTCACGTTAGAATTTTCACCAAGTGAGAGATTTTCTATAGCTTGAGAAAGATTATCAAAATCTACGTCAGTATTTTGAGGTTCCGTCTCGGAATCTGGATTATTTAAAATATTTCTTATTTGATTTTTAGCAATTCTATTACTTGTTGCCAGATTTCTTAGATCACGAAACATAAATAGAATATAATGAGAAAATTATATGATGCGCATATAAAAATGTAATGGAATAGGGGATGGTGAAGGGAATGAGAGATGACTTACGTTCTAGCTTTTGGTTCTTAACTGCTACGGTGTGGTTCTTCTTACTTGCTAAAGGTGTCTCCAAGATATTCGTTCCTGAAGGCTCCCGTTCCGGCTTTCAGAACTCTAGAAATCACTTTCCAAGGGTTTGGCACGATGACTCTGTCTTCCTGAAGGCTGGCTTGTTTTCTTGGATCATTCACAAGTCCTGTCTTGATATGAGAATGATCCTACCGACTGCGCCAGTTATGTTTCGAATCTCGCAGTCGTTGGTTCGGAGATTCGAATATATGATTAATGACGAAATAACTCTAATGAATCGTTGAATTACCAAGTCACAC
>WOGP01004390.1:0-14062 GCA_015342065.1 Leptinotarsa undecemlineata | reverse complement strand
ATTGTAACTAACGTTACTGCAGTTTCGTCCTATACGGACATTTTCAAACTTACACAATAAACTAAATAAACTAAAATAAAATTGTGTAAGTTTGAAAATGTCCATATAGGACGAAACTGCAGTAATGTTAGTTACAATTAAAAGTGGTAAAAAAACATAGAAATTTTCATTTCTCTTTTCATTAATTCAATCTTTTTAAATTTTCTTTATTTGCAGAAATATTGAAAATTTGTTCATACTTTGCTGTAGCAACTTTCATTAGACCATCAGAATATGTTAATAGAATTTTTATACAGGATGTAGTTCAACTTGAGGCACCTTAAACTTTAAATTCTAAATAAAGACTTGTATTTTTTGATCAGTACTATTCATGAAACATCCGAAATTGAAGTTTTTTCCGAGAGTGTAAGTATTTTCAGGAGCATCAAATAAATTATTTTTTATTGCGACTCTGATAATCGACTCTTTAATCAAGCGAAAAACGACCAACTCCCGCCAAACGGACATCTCCCGCAAAAAACCATAGAAGCGGTGAGAGGAAAGAGAGGATAGGTGAAAGCACTCGAATGACCTATAAATAGTCAGATCTCGGAGGAATGAGTCTAGTTATCACCGGAAGACGATTGTGGATACTAACAATCGAAACATCGAGACATAACTTGGTTTGGAATCTTTCAATTTTTATTTCTCATTTTTTGTTAATAATATTTTTTCAATTTTCAGCTTTTTTTAATTTTTTTTTTTTTTTGTTTTTTTTTTTATTTTTTTTTTTTTTTTTTTTTTTTTTTTTTTTTAATAAAATTGTTATTTTCGGGTAATCCTTTCAATGTTTTTCAGGAATTTCAAATCAATTTATATTATATTAGACAATGGAAGTCCGAACTGATGAAATACACCACGAAAAATTGTCAACCACCTTCAAACAAATATCGTATCATACATAGGAACTCAAGAACTTTCAAACTTACTTCTGGATAAATACTAGACTTTGGGTGGGTGTAGGGCTATTAGATCAATAATATTTAAGTGTGTCATTTACAAAAGACATAATGCTAAACCGTTGCATGTGGAGTGTGTTTTTTTACCGGTTCCACGTATCGCGCTGTGCACCTAAATCTCGTAATTTCACTGAGTACATCAGGTTTTTATAAGTTTTGTAGCTCGACGTGGCTCGTCAAAAACATAATGTAGCGACAATGGGACTAATCTTGTAGGAACTGAAAACTTATTCAATGAACTTGATTGAAAAACCAGAAAAATCCCCCCAGAGCTGCTTAGTGATGCATTCAATGATTGCTGAACAATGCTACACGAACAAAAACTCAGAGAAAATGTATGTCAAAAATTCCGTAGTGAATGTCTCACTCAGTTCAAGACAACGCAAAAAGGAAAGAAGTCATCAAACAATGTCTCATTGGTGACAAACGAATAAATTTGCCCTTGGAACGAATCATGGAGCTGATTTTAGGAAATGACAAGCAAGCACGATTGGTCAGAGCAGATACAGCAAGACGACAGTTGATGTGACCATTGCAGGAAACTTACTCTCAGGAATGTATAGTTCCATCTCGAATGGAAGATTCTGTCACTTCAATGAAAACGCCTGGAAAGGATAACAAGGAAATCCAGAAGAGAAACAGCCTCCTGCTTCAGTGGCAGAAGATGGTGGTGTTAGCGCGGGAGTGTCTGATACCAAACAAGGTAAAGTTACTTTTTCTGGAAGAGGTCGTAAATCAAAGTTACCTCAAGTTCAGTATATTTTCATTTATGGGAAGTCTCTTCATTATTGACCAGAAATAGCTCAGTTGGGAGATTGTCAGAACCCACCCCTGTTTAATTAAAAAATCTTCAAGATAAGTAAATTTCTGTTATTCAACTAAACACACTGTCTCTAGAATGAGAAAATTTTTAAAAATCTATATTTTTTATAAACTTATAAATAAATAAATTTGGTCTATAGTTAAATTAATAGTTAAATTGATCATTAAGGTGTCACCTTTATGCAGAGGAATACTACCAACAATTTCAGAAAAGATAGCAATATGCCATTTTTGAATGTAAAATTGATAAGTGATACAAGTTTCAAACACTTGCTTTGGGAGATTTTCTATTATTTTATTTGAAATTTCATCATAACCATATGGTAATATATTCTTTATATCACAAAAGACTCCAAACAATTAGTATCATACAAATGAATAAAATAATTGATTTGAAAAATCATGAGTGCAAGAGAGTGAGAGAAATGCGAGATAATTACCAGAAAAAGCTAGATAATTACCATTTGGTACATAGAGTAGTACTTTTCTCATTTCAAATGAAAGTCAAAATTACTTATGGCTGATTCATACATCAAACTTTTACTTTACTTTGAGAAAGTGGCCACACTTTTAGTTTTACTTTACAGAGAGTTCTCTGGATGAATACTTTTTCTCTAAGAATTTCTTAAAGTACAAGAATATGCACGAGTTGACAAGAGTTTAGAAAATATTGTTTGGGGCATGACCCAGTTCTTTGTTGATGTTGACATTCTGCTAATCTAATGAGAAGATTTCCAATATTTTGAGAAAATATTTGTTACAAAAAACCCCAATTTGTTTGATTGATTACCTACTTATTTTATAGAAACTCATATTGAATATAGAATAAAGAAACTAAATTTTGTCTGATTTCTACTAAGTTTTTAATTTGTGACAACCTTTCTCAATTCACTTGAGAATAATTTAATACACCGAAACCGCTTGTAATATATAAAAAACTTATTAGAAATCAGACAAGCTAGCTTCTTTATCCTTAAAACACTCCAAACTTACATCTACAGGGCTAGCCCCTTTTTCTTTAACAACAGTACCTATAAATGACCAAATTTAACAATTTTTATTTCTTATTATTGAAGAAATAGAAACGGTAAAAGTTTTGAGTATGATCAGCCATTAGTTGTCAGTTCATTCTAAAAGTAAGAGATTTCTACTTGACAATAATCCTTTTATCTTTCTTTGACAAAACTGACAGGTGAGAATATATTCATACCAACCCAAATTCAGATTCTGATCTAACTTATTCATTATATCTTCTCTACTCAATCCCTTAGCTGGTAAATTGAGTATATAAGTTGTATTCTTGGATGTCTTCTTAACATCTTCTTCAAAAGTTTTGGAAACAGTTTCCAGTTCACTTTCAATTTTTTTCCTCACTGTAGGAATTCGCCTAATAATATTGAAAACTGTTTTTTTTCCTCTATCTATCAAGCCTGAAATATATAATTTAAAGAAAACCGACTAATTGGTATAGCAGAAATACTTACTCTCATCTTGAAATATGAAATCATAAATCCATAATGTAAGAATAACTGTTGAACTTGTAATTGTTACAATTTGCCATGGTTCCTTTCCATTGAAAACACTATTTAATCCAAATCTGATGGAATTCAAGGGATGCTTCACTATATCCATGATATTGAGTTATATAAGAAATGTTTCCAATAATAAATAAAATAGACTGTAAGGTGCAACCCAACCCAACTCTGAGGTTGTCTATTTCTATGGCACATGAATGTTTCATCCAAAGTTCATTTTTCACACTTGTTCCAAGTATCTGTAATTCAGATAAGATTGTGATTTTCAAGTAAGTATTGTTGGCTTTATTCCACTTCTACCTTAAAGTTTCAGAAACGTGGATTTTGTTTTATTTCTGAAAAAGGAAAATTTTTCTTTCTCGAGATTGCTTCTTCAACCCTTCATTCAAGAATTTTTTCAACATTTGACTTTGACAAAGGGACAGAATAATAAACAATTTTTGTGATGAAGACGTAAAGAAAGTCAAATCTTTGTAGGTATTTGACCACAAGTATCCAGTGTTGCCAATGACATGTATAAAAAATTATCAACATCGTTCAACCAAAATACCTGATTTTACCCTTGCGTTGTCAGAATACCCTAATTTTATTGCCGTTTTACCCTCAGGTGTTCGAAGCTATTTTCTTCAAAAGTACTCGATTTTTTTCTACAGAGCATGACACTTTGAAGAGTAATAATAAAATAAAACTACAAAAACGAATTTTTATTTCATACCATTTAAAGCGGGTATATGCAACACCACAGTATATGATAAAAGGAATAGTGTCACTTTTGTAGCAAACTTTAATGTTTCTGTCTCACAATTTAATTTTTTTAGGACTACCATACCATTGTCTAAGGATTTAAATCGTTAGACAATGACCATTCATTACCTGCCACGCCACGAGTGATTTTCTCAGCGTGTGACATTTCATATACTGCTCAACAAGTGGATATTAGATATACACTGCTCGACGTAATACAAATTTCATGAGAAATTAAATTGGTGTATCGTAGTTATGTAGATTGAATGCTATGAAACGCTTTGAAATTTTTGTTCAAATTGTTCCACGTTTTCACTCGCTCCTTGTCTGTTCGGATCAAATTTTGCAATCGATTTGAAAATAAGTTACCGATGAGCTAAAGGGACTTGCAACTCCAAATATAACTCATAACTGAATAAAAATACAATATTTTGCGAACTGTATAAATTATATCAAACGTATAGAATCGAACAAAGTTCGAAAAAACGACTGAAAAGATATGGTTTGCCCATCCAACGCAGCCGGTCCTAATGAGAGATGACTGAAATTATTCTCTAACTAATCAATAAACTCAACAAAAGATACATGGAATCCTGTAAATTTCCAAATATATCCTGTTTAGAATTTGGATATGCTCCGAAATAAAAATAGATATTCTCCACATTGAGAACATAGTTTTTTTTCCAAATTCTAAACATATTGAAATATTTCTAGGGAAGTGGTAATGATAGCCACAACAAAACTTCTCTTTATCATGATATCACAAGCGAAACGTCGTCAGTCTGATAGGCCAAAATCGGTAAATTACATAAAAAAATTGACACGAAAACGTTGCCGATTATCAAGGCAATTCACATCGCATCTAAAATCTACCTGCTACGATTCGATCATGCGCACTGTGATTTAGTTCAGAGTAATAAAAAATATATAGAGATGCTCTCCCAATACAAACACAGCAACTTTTAGTCAGGGAAGCTATGGATTATACTGACCCTGATTAAACGACCCCTCCCGATATAGAAGGCCCCGATACTCTGTCGAATGAGGCCCTATGTCCTCCGTTAAAAAATGAACAACTTCTTCATCCATCTCACCCCAGCCAGGTAGGGGTACATCGCGAAAGGCGACATTGATGTCCGAGGACTTTTATGCCTCCATTCCAACAACTACATTCTAACATCAGTCATGACCCATATGTCCCTCTGACAAACATCAGACAAAAGGGTAGGGGAGCCAGGCTCCAACCTGCAAGAATCCAAGATGGCTGTCATCACAAACACAACATATTTGTAGACAATGTGGACAAGGGGACTAAGGGAATTGTATACATAATCCTTTGAACTGGATCCAAGGGCGTGCGAAAAATATGTTAAGAAATTTAGAAGTAGGTATCTATAAATTAATATTTTTAGTGGCAATGATTTTATTATTACAAGATTTTATTCAACTTCCAATTGTTTGGGTCAGCTTTGAACCACTTCCAGTAATCGATTTAAATTTGACAGGTATCCATCATTTGGGTGACAACGTATTAAGTTTTTAATTTAAAAAAACGAACAAGACGATGGACGAGTTTATTGAATCAATATCAGATTTGAAATTAATGTGTAGGGATTTTTGGGCTCAGAGATTATGAATGTTTTCGTAAAAAATCAATATGACGTACGAGTTTGTGATTTATGGTACGAGAGAGAGAGAGTCAGAAATTATAAATTGTTCGTAAAAATTAAATAATTTAAGATCGAGGACGAATTTTAAGATCAACTGTCTGTAAAATTATATATAGAGGTTTTTGGGGTCAGTTATAATTTTTCTAAATTGGGAAAATAAAAAAGATATAGGACCATTATTGTAATGCTACTTAGGGGTGTCAGAAACAACTAATTTCTTGACAAATGTGAAGAATTCAAAGTGCGTATGAATTTTGTGATGCACACACATCATTAATAATAAATTATTATTATAATTAATGATAATATTAATAAAACACTTTTTCAAACAAAAACTTATTCTGATGACAAACAATACAAATTGTATCATATTTAATAATATTAAAAAAAAATATTAGGAATAACAATAATTTAGAAATCAGAATACGTACATAAGTAACAAACACAAATAAAATAAGAAAATTTTCGTAACAAAGAAATAAAAAGCCCAAAATTAACATATATATCCTATTGATTTTTGAACAAAATAGATTTTGTTAATTTCTAGCAGAGATGTCTCATGGTGAATTCTGATTAAGAAATATTTATTCAAAATCAATTTAATTGATTGATATCCACGATTGCTCAATGGCATAAAAATGTCCATCAAAATAGTCGTAGGTATATATTAGTAGGTAGGTTTTTCATAGTTTTAAATGTGAGAAAACTATTCAGATTTTCATTTGAAAAAAGATTTGAATTATGTAATTGAGTGTAAGCATTTTTTCCCTCTCTACACACACTCAGCACAAATTGGGATGCCTTCAGCATTACACCTTATGTTTTTCTAATTTGTAATTGAGATAGGTACATTTTCTTCGATGGTAAGAAAATTGAGGCAATCTATACATTTAAATTTTTTTTCAATTTCTCAATAACAAATCCTACTTGTGTAAGCAATAATGTTTTGAGCATACAAAGTCAAATCCCAAACATCAGAGGCAATATACCTACTCATGATCGGATTGCAGATTCCATAGGATCCGAACAACGTTTATAGAAAGTTGTAGCCATTACAAGTTCAATTTCAGTCAATGGAGATACATTTTCTATATTTTCTGCTATTCCACTTCCTTGGATCAGGACCTTAGGATTTCCCAAAATGCTAAAAAAAAAAATTTCAGAATTCAAATAAATGTGCCATTATTATCATCTTGCAACATTCCCTGTAATACAATTGATAAAAATAAAGGATTTCGAAATTCATAAATTTTGAGAAAAACAAGTTTAATGATTTATGTTTATGATTTCGTTCAACTCACTTTTCTTTTGCTTGATCATTTCGTTAATTTTTTTCCATTTCTAATACTGCTTCGGAAGATTATGATTTCTATGAAATTATTTAATAGACTTCAAAGAAAAGAAAAGCCAAGATAGGAAAATTACTTTAAAAAATGACGAAAAATAAGTTTCAAGTACTAAAAACTGAATAATTAATCATTGCAAAATAATTGTCCAATGTCCAATAACTCTGCTGACATTCTCAGAGGTGTACCCTGCATTTCCACATCATACTTTATGCAAACTACGTATTTGTCCATGGCAAATTGTCTCTATTATATTATTTAGATTATTACTCTGAGAGGTTTTCACAATCTTGACGATCTTCAAAATTACTTTTTGCACTACAATTCATTATATCGATCAATAAGCACTCAAATCACAAAAACCAAAAAAATTGAGCTCTGCCATTTTGTATTGCGGACAATAGGATGAGTTTTAAGGAATGTATCTAAAAGTATTGTTATTCTTTCTATAGACATCCGATTTTGAACTCTGGTTACTTATAATCTCTAAGACATCTAAGAATTGTAATACCTCGTTGTTTTCATTTTCTTATGTCTATTCAAAACAATCACTTTTCCCAAACATCAGAACCTTGACGCGTGTTTTACCAAACAAGTTGTCGTATTCAGGAGATGAAGTAAATTGATCTGGTATTAAGGTATTAAGAGTTGAAACAAAGCCTTCTACCTTAGCTTATATATAATTTACATGTCGGGACTAAGTCCATGGAAAGTCTTTTAACTTCACTTTCGCGCTTCCAATTCAAATCTACTCACAATTGGTCGCACCGACTTGCCAGATTCGTGCATTCTTGGTAGGCCGCATATTTCAGAAACTGTACAGAAACTTGTACAGTCCTGTTCAAAATCGAGGCAATACAATTTTGACACTTCTGTATTTTTCACTTCTAGAATCATCTCGGGCAATTAATTCCTTGATAATTTATAGTAGGCACCATTCTCAATTGAATTATCAAACATCTCATAATAAAATGATATCACAACCCTATTGCCTTTGCCTGCTTTCAGATATGCAACATCTTTCTCTTTCAATTATTTGATAATATTTTACTTTCGTCTTCTACCTGAAATCAATGATGTGTGTCTTAAAGTGAAAGTGTACTGTTACATATAAATTGAGACCGGTTTGGGAATTAAAAATAACTGGACTTCATCTTCTAAAGATGCCAAGTTGGTAGGTGAAATGCACATCAAGAAAACTAGTTTAGTTCTGGTGTTTGGAAACATTGTTTTGAATAATTCATACATTTAAAATGAGTATCGTAATTTAGACAAATACATACTTTCATATATGAATTATTCTCACTGAAAATCCCACTCCCTCGAAATTAAATACGCCCTTGCTTCGAGTCTCTGCTAAACTACCCAACAAAAGAAGGAAATAATTTCCTGCGAAAAAATCACTATCCTATAATATTATCCTTTGTGAACTACTCTATATTATTATAAGTTTCATATCGATGAAGTTACTGATAACACTTGAAATTTTTTTTGTAAACCGATTTGATCTTTAATAAAGGGCAGCGTCCTGTGGCATTTCTATTTTCAAAACGGTTGGGAAAAGTGATGACACCAGTATTCGTCGCATAAATTTAATATCCAATAATGGGAAACATTTTGAGAAGGAAACGAATCGAAATCAAGGTTAGGCCATTTTTTTTATGATATAGACTATTATATTATTAGCCTCAATTCGGTTTTTGCAATAATGAATCAACCAGTGAACACGACTGAAGCAAGTCTTGTGCGGCGGCGGTCTTTTAGACTTTAATAAATATACAACAGGGATTCTGGAACGAAAGTGGCGTATCAGTGTTAGCGGTGGTGTTATTGCTGTTTGAGAGATAATGAGTCGAACGCGCTTGGAATGATATGAGAACAATAATAATTGGGCATACAGAGTGTTGTTTTGTAATAAATGACCGTCGGGTCTGAATTGTCAATCCCTATATACGTAATACTAATGAATATATAATGAACATCTCAGTTTACTCGCACCAGAAACCTACACCCCCCTGTATATAGGATCGTTCAGCCAAAGGTCTTTATTTTTTAAATTTAGTTTGGTAGCGTGAGAGTTGCTGCCACTAGATCAGAAAAAGTTTGAAATCCGTCCTGATCACACGGATTGAAAATTGGTAGGCAACTCTTCGTAGAGAATCGGCATGGTTATGCCACCAATTATATCCTCAGGGAGGACTGGATTCGGCCACGGCTCAAATGCGTGGTCTTTTAAGGGTTTGAGGGAATGAAATAATATTTGCAGAGTTTTCACAAACCAACTTTATTGACAAATAAAGTTGGCGGAATAATCGGATTAACAATTGATAAAATAAAATGAACAACAATTAATACTAAATTTTAACATACACAAAATATATATATAAAAGAATAGTTTCAATAGTATTTACTGAACGATTTTTTAAAACTATATAAAAGAAGGAAATGTATTATTATAACCATGAGACAACTATGGATAAACTACTATATAAAGCAAAATGACAGTACTATTCCTCTGAAAATTGAAGTGATTTCACTCAGGACATAGGTATGCCTTTCCTGAATTATATTAGATATGCTATAAAACCAACTAAAAACTCTGAGAAGCAATCAAGAGACCCACTTAATCGCTCCTCCCTGTATAACATAGGAAATTACTATGGCCTATAGTAACCTAATAAAATGAAAAGGGAACCCGATTCGTAGCTATATTATTATGGTAAATGTTGGCTAATGGCAAATCGAAAATATAAACCACATGCAATAACATCTACACTATATATCAGACTTGTTTAAAATACGCTCACCAAAATTATCGTAGATGGACTCCCTTGAAAACTCCAACAAAAGCCACTCTTTCCCCAAAAACTCTTACCAGGAACTCGAAAAATCTCTAAATCACTAATTCGAATCAACCCGCGAATAATTTCAAAACCCAATTATATAGTATCACTTCTCTAAACCGTGACTTGAAATATCTCACTATTTCAATTCCCTCAAAATCTCTAGAATTTCCAGCTACTATAGGAAATTCAACTGGATTCACCAAATAAATATTCGCGCACCACTGACTTAGATCTTTTCAAAAAAACCCTCCACCTGTTAGGGGATGTAATTAATGTTGTCTCAGAAAATTCTAACCAATCGGAAAGTCAGAAATTGTTTCCAAGACTGGTACTCTTATCGCCACCCCATGGTCCGGCGAATAAGTCCGCAAGAATTCACGTCTAGTTCCCGACATTTATAATGTCCTGAGTCTGCTACTGATATATAGATTTCACTGCAAGGGTAGTTTCGCTATTTTTGCTGTCTTGAATGAGAGGTATGCAGACCATACCAGGCATTAATTTTATCATGTCGTTAAAATTGAAGCTGACACTCTAACCCCTATTATACTTTTAATTGCTTTTTGACTATTTTAAATGGGGTATACAGAATGGATAACATATTTTCGACCCTTATAACGAAAGATAATGAAATGAATGATGAAGTTGAATGTTTCAAAATATCGAATTTCTTAGCATCCAGCAGTTAATTTTAACGACTTTTCCTTTAAATGGCTTGGCTCTGTTGGTCTTAAGGTTATTTCTGAAAGCTAATAGGGTTCGATTTTTATACGAAAACACATGTGTTTTGGGTATCTAAAATTTAACGGAAAATATAATATATCCAGCTTATTACAATACTCCCCCTTTTAAAAAAGTTTTGGCATAAATTGCCATAACTTGCTCACTGACAAATACACCAACGTCACCTCAAGTTGAATTCTGGAACTATGGAAACGAAACAAATCACGCAACTTTCAGTGAGGTTGCCCAGCGTGCTATTATTAGGGGTTTCCTAACTAAATAATATTTCTAATTTCATTAAAAAAAATGTCATTGAAGTAGGAGTGAACGTATCTCCAGTTATATTATAGTTCGCGTTATCACATCACAACAGAGGCCATATTCACTCACGATTCACTGTAGTCTTTTACGCTGATGGTAATTGGTTCACGAACGCTTTCGTAAATTTCTGTCTCAATAATTTCCATATGATATGCTACACTTTATTGGTCAACGGCACATTATTCTAGATACGATTCGAATAGATTGAATTCAGATTGAATTCAATGTACACAGATCCTAAGAGTTCATCCTACAACTTTGTGTCGCACTGATTGAAAACGTCTTTTGGTTCAGTCACTCAAGCTGCATCGTTAAAGTCTTTGTTCACAGTCCAGTGTGTCTGGGGCAAAACAGGATAACCGCCGGTGGTATGATTGGCAGTCTGCTGGGATTCTGCGATGATCGGCAAGGACGTTGTCGGTTCATCTGGTTGGGCTTCTCTGGAACGCTCCAGTTGAGTTACACACCAGGTCAGGGTATCACCTATAGAGTAGGTACTTCGCAACTCAAAATGTATAATAATCGCCAATTAGTCTCTCGCTCGGATCCTCACGTCGACTAAGAAAGCCACATCCTTTCAGGTTTCGTCTATTTTCATGGTAGGTTGTTCCTTCGCAGGTGCAGGTACTATCAACTGATCCCAATATTATTAATGTGGCGCTGCTTGAACAGTTCAAGGTTATTTGTCCAATAACTAACAGGATCCCAACAGGTATAGTTTCAACGTTCTGTAACTGTCTACATAATTCGACAGTCCTTTTTCCACCAAATAAGTCTGACTGTGCATCCCACGGTGATGCATCAATCTGGCAGAAGAATTGGAATCCAATCCGATTCCCTTGCACAATCAATCGACCTGAGGAGAA
This sequence comes from Leptinotarsa undecemlineata, assembly GCA_015342065.1. Lineage (NCBI taxonomy): Eukaryota > Metazoa > Arthropoda > Insecta > Coleoptera > Chrysomelidae > Leptinotarsa > Leptinotarsa undecemlineata. Next base: position 2,191 of record WOGP01004390.1, on the reverse strand, counting down.
TCCATGAACTTCAAGACGATGCAAAAATTTTTCAAACCTGGGACTTCAAAGGTATCCACCCTGTAATACCCAGTTTGCAAGCATACTCAACACCCTTTCAGTAATTCTCCTCATAGCCTCAGAGTATATTTTTTATTACTCTGAGCTTACAGCCGTCATAACCTGGAAGCTTTATAAAAGAATTACCAGACCCGTCAATGGGGAAGAAACCACCCATTCTGCAGAAATAAAAAACAAACCGGTATCCCTCTAGTTTCCTTCTTAGGAATAGAGGGGTTGTAAACCAAAGTTCGTTGGACAAACTGCGCACAGGGGTAGAATTACGTCAGCTATACAGTACTACCTATGTGATGGATCGACAATACAAATATTATAAGTATAAGTAAATTTCATTGATTCTGTTTACTAAGTCCATCTTTTTAATACTAAAATGGAGTCTTATCAGTATCTTCGTATATATTAAATACGTAACTTTTATGAATCGAAATACACCTAGGGATTGGTCTTATTTTTCGAAAAATTTCGCAACGTAATATTTCCAAAACTCAACCAAACTAATAAAATTCACCAAAAATTGATCTTGTCGAAGCCACTAAGTTGGGAGTAAATAAAAGTGTTACTTAATTTTTACTATACTCTGTAAGCGGTAGTAACAGTTTATACGTCGACTGAAATCTCATGGGAGTAGGGTGTGGGTCTTATTATTATCCGATGAAAAATGTATGAAAAGGCGCCAAGTGATCTACAACGAAATAAAACATACACCTGTTTTAGAGCTAAAATTGCTAAATCAAATTGGCTTGTCAACCTATTCAAACAATTTCTTTGTGTTTGAATTTAGTCTAATACACATACAACATGAGATTATTTTAGTGTTATTTTTGATCAACGAGTAATCTCCCGAAAACATAATTTAAATTCATTTTTTGATGTACCCTAAACGTCCGGGGATAAACTATCCATAGAAGCTGCTATTCATTATGAGAAAGGACGTTTGACAAGTTTCGTCGTATACTGGGAAATGTAGCAGTAGGTTTTAGAAATCTAGCTGACTTGCTTACAATTGCATACTTAACCCGATTTATTCACATTATTATTTGCCGATACCAAAGGTAATCTCATTCATGCGGAGAATATTTCAGCGAAAAACTCTGTACCTTAAACAAATATTATATGTTTCCTTGACATTCATTTTGTTTTTCTACAGTTTTGCACTGCTACCTTTTGGAAATCCGTTTATGAAGATTTATGGTTCAGATACTTTCAGAAATATTAGAATTAGAATCTGGCTTGGTTTTAATTTCCAATTGAACAACTCAAAACAGCAAATAACAAAACAAATATCATAACCTATGTTCCACATCATCACTCTGATCAGCTCTTTATCGAATGTGTATTGTTATCATCGGTAGAAATTTTTGCTCCTCTCGGTAGAAATTTTTGCTCCCCTCGGTTCTGAGAAAAAAATTTAGAAGGTTCTTTCATGCAGTAAAAATAAGAAGAAGAATGTAAAAGTGTCGTTACTTTTATACTCTTTTTTACTTTTCAAATTTTGTAGGTTATCCGTTACTTTTGTTTACTTTGTTTATTTTAAAATTTTTATTAATGGAAAATAAAATCAAACATTTTTGAGGTGTTCATTTCTCCGTTTATGATGTGTTCGGTGAATAAGGAAACGGATGAAAGTGTTGCCGAAAGATTCAAAAGAGATTATACAGAACAATTTCATATTCTGGTTCGCATGCACCTATCTTTTCTATTGGATATCAATACTGATGAGTAAGTGGAAACTAGTAGTAATATTGAACATGAATATTTGATTAAACAACTAGTCTGTCGTTGATTCATTAACATGATTGATTCATTGACCCTAGTGCAAGTGGCACTTGATTGTTTTTTACCCTCATAAGGGAGTCTTATTATGCCTCATATTTATTTATGAAGTAACTCTATTTCAAATCTCAAATATGGTGGAATAAGGCGCCGGATATGAGACAGGCCAAAGAGTTAATTAAAGAGCCATCGCCAAAATTCACGGAGTATGTACTAAGTCTGAATAGGCGATCTACTCGGGTTCTGGTGGTGCTATTAACAGGACACTATAGACTCAACAAACACATGAACAACATCGGACTGGCAGATACAGCCCTATGCAGGTTTTGCCAAGAGGATGAGGAAACCCCCTTACACA
>WOGP01004389.1:0-14062 GCA_015342065.1 Leptinotarsa undecemlineata | reverse complement strand
AGCCGTGTGCGTTTTTGTGGTTCAAAATCCGAGGTTTCTTCTACAAGTCTTTGGTATTTTTCTCTCTCACAAACGCTACATAACGCTTAGATAATATTCTTTATTTACTGTGTACACCGCAGTGACGAACTTTTTTTTGGTTTCGGCTCTCATGCAACTGTTTAAGAACTTCAGAATACGAAGTTCCATTTGCAATGCAAAATTTAAGGCGAAATCTTTGCTCGATATTTTTATCCATTCTAAAAAACATGATTAAGATTAATTTTCGAGTGATCGATTTCCGGAACTTTCTTGATATTATGTATTATAAAATTCTAAGTTCAAAACTGATACTTTTTACAAGTACTAGGTTAATATAACGTATGGTGTTTTTTTTTCGGAATGTCCTAGTTTTGGAATGTATCCGAATCTGAAGTCGAAAGATATATCCACCAAAACATTCAAAATCGACTATTTTCAGGAAATCACTTTTTGTAACAAAAACTTGTAGGATACCATATTTTATTATAGAATATACTACGAACCTCTATTCACTTCTCACTTCCATCTCTGAAAGAACAAATAAAATGAAACTAAGTAGCTGAAATATCAAATATAATTCACGTGAAACATGTTATTAGATATAAAATGGAAAAAAAACAAAGATGAAAGATGAAAATGACCACAGAGCCATTAGACTACTTTCACCTATTTCCTCTTCCCTCTATTCGCTTTAACGGTTTAGCGGCAGTCGGCAGTTTTTAGTTTGATAACAAGTTTTCATGTGTTGCATATCTCTTCTCTAGCTTGATTGAATGCGTCGTTGGACAACATATATGCAGCTTCTTTGAACTTCCTCTTCAACCAATGTTCCTCCTTGTGTATGATCTCAGCTTGGAACCACTTGATGAGTCCAAACATGCTCTGCTATTGCTGATTTGCTGGTTTCTCCTTGTTGTGTGTTTCTCTTGTGCTGGGCAATACGGCCTCCCAAAGACCTCTTAGTTTCAGCGATGTAGGATTTGCCACACTCACAGGGTATCCGGTAAATGCAATTCTTGGAATCGCAGTCTTCGTTGGGTGGTCTGGTTTTTGTGAAGCTGTTACGGATGGTGTTTCCGGATGTGAAGCAGCTTCTAATGTTGTACTTGTACCCAATTCATCTTATCCTTTCCGAAAATCGTTCAACGTAGGGAATAGTAAATACTGCTTGAGACCGCTTCTCTTCCCTGTGAAGTTCTTGCTGTCTTTTGATGGAAATCTGTTCCACCATCACTCTGGAGTATCCATTCTGTTGATGATTTTTTTATGTTGCCTAGTTCTATCATGAGACCTTCCTTTCTATTACAGAGCTCGAATGTAAGATCCATTAGAGTCTTGATGATTCATTTTTTGGTAAATTTATGGTGGTTGGATTCGTGATTCCTGTGTTTCGGTATAAATATGTTTCCCACTTAATGTCCTCTTCGCCAAAATGTCTAAGAATGGCAATTCGTTGTGAACTTCTTTCACACCGTTGATGTCTTTCAGAAATGTGTCTAGTTCTATATTGCCATGGTTCCATACTGTGAAAGTATGGTCAACGTATGCCAACCAGGCATTCTCAATGGCCAGAGTTTCAGACCAGTCCATATATATATGTTGGCTATAATTGGTGAAAGTGGCGATCCCATTGACAGTACCTCATCTCACGTAAAGCATTCGTACTTCAGGTGGTAATAGTAGTTCCGTGCACATAAACCTAGTAATTCCCTGATCACTGCTATATGTAGGTTCTTTAAATCTTCCAGGTTCTCGTCTTCGAATAAGTTCCTCTGTATGATTGTGCTTCTTCGCTAGGAACGTTGGTGACTGATTGGTTCTGCTCCGTAACTTCGATTGTCTCTGGTGATTCGATAAAATGCTTTGAAGTTTTTCTAGAAGAAAGATATCAGAATGTTCTAAAATAGAGAATGTCTGTTTATTACCTCTTCTTGCTTTTAGACATTTTTGTTTGTAGATAACTGATTTTCTTTTCATTTTTGGTATTAGTGAGATTTTAATACGTAAAGAATCCACCAGAACTTTAACTAGGTTAGAAGAGATGGAGTATTTATTAACTTGTTCAGTTTTCAGACTAATTTCGATATAGATTTGAGTATTGATGCATGGAATGTTTCTTCCTCATTTTGGAGCCTTGTTCACGAGATGGAGCTATTGAGCTAGATAAAGGTTTCATGCATACAGTGGAGCAGCTTTGAAGTCATTCGAGTATCAGGTACACTGGTATTTGGGTTGGATCTATCCTGCACTGCACTGGTATTTGGGTTGGATCTATCCTGCACTGGAGGAAAAGTTATACTTAGGAAACGGTCTGTAGATGATCAATTCGATTGTCTGTCGGATATGATTTAATGTTCATTGTGATATTGGCTGAAGGAGTAGTTTTGTTTTCGACTTACTGGATAGGTAGGTTGAGATAGAGAAATATTTAAAGATTTAATTTCGAAATAGTCATTTCCTTATAACTTCAGGTTCACTTTCAATCACTCTGTTCTGTCTATAGGTTCTAGTACAGATGATAACCACTTTTTATGCTGACCATTAGGACTTTCAAATATAGATAACTGATTGAATGGTTTAAAAGTGATGAATTGAACGATATACAATATATCCTCAAGGGTTGCCGAGAAAGTTAATAAAAAACTCCATTACTTTTGCCCATTACTTTTAAGCTCCGAGTACCATATTTTCGAAAATAAGAAAAAAATGTACCCAGGAATTTTGATTAATTCTACACAGAACAACATTGGATGTCACTTCCAATGAGAGAAATTGTTTCAGATGTGTTTGAGAAGTTTCTCATTCTATACAAATCAATTTATATGATTATATATAAATCAGACATTCTAAAAAAACTTTTTTCATAAACGAAATTCCTGTAGATATCGTCTGCAGATATCGTCAGGTTATCCGCACATTCATTTAAAATGCACGAATTAGATCAAATGGAGGTTCATATTAATAATAAGAAATCACTTGGGAAACATTTTCCGTTTTCACAAAACATTCTTCCTCGAATAGGCGCACCTTCCTTGAGCAAGTTCAAATAACTAATTACTTTTTTCCACACTATCCGAGTACACTTCCGTAATAGCTCGCTTTCGTGTTGCATACAAACATAAATTACTGAATTATGGCAGTGACTTTTTCTAAGCGAGGTACATCCTCCGCTGATATTCAATTAATCAGATTAATTATGTTCTTACGTGTTTCAATTTTTTTTTCTCTCGCTCGCCGAGGAAGTTTATGATCATGTAATATAGAAACGAGATTTATTTTCATTTAGCGGGTAGAGGATGAATTATCGCTTAAATTTGTATCTTTCGGACATCTTTGATAAATATGGCTTTCAAGTTAGTTGTAATTGGTATTTGATTGATACCTTTTGATTTAAATTGATTATTTTCCATTAGTTTGAGTGATATGTTAATGTAAACAGACTGTGGTTTGTGTCTGATGGGTTCTAATTATCATCCGCATTTACGGAAAGTGTGCTTGAAACAAATTTGAAAGATAAAAAAAAATAGTTCAATTAGAATAGCTAAAAAAATTATACCGTATGACATTCAGGACATGGACTTGCCTGTTTTAGTAAATATGAAAAAAAATCTTAGAAAATTTATGCCGGCAAGACATTTTTATGAAACACTCAAAAATATAATAAACCTCGCTCACCACACCAGGGAAGTATTTTAGGTCCCCTGTTTTTTATAATACAGCAGATATATTGAAATCTAGAACGAAGCTCAAAATGATATCAACTGGAACCTCGATAAAGTCTTTCGCTTCAGTAATTCGCATAACTTGAAACATAATTCAATGAAATCCAAACTGATGTGGGGTTTTTTTCTTCTAAAATCTTACTTCATAAATGGTACCTCGCTGAAAATGGTTGATACAACAGAAAATTTAGGTTTAACAGTCGATAATGATCTCAAATTCAGTAGTCACATCGACAAAGTCTTCAAGAGACTGTTTGTCTCGCTTAAAATATTACTCGTATATTATAAAAGTTTCATATTGAACATGAATTTGCGAAAAACTATTAGTGAATCTACCGTTCTTTCATAATTTACATATTGCGACTTCATTATGGGACTTGTCTTGATAATGCCTACTTATAGTCTGCACCCTATACTCATGCTCTTGAAGTATGTGAATTTTTTTTTGTGCTTTGTTATTGTGTTTTCTAGCTTATTTTCCTGAATGTCGGCTTTTTTGTACTTTTAATAATGTCTATTGATTGAAAGATTAGCCATTGTGTAAATCTCGCTTCTATTGATCAAACGAGAGGGTTACATTGTTATATTGTGATTTATATTGTTAATTTTTCTTCAATGAAGGCGATATTTATTATTATTAATCACAAATTAGCAGAAGTAGAAACGTACAGTGATTGTGTTGAAATAAACAAATTTAGTACAACACAATATAACAAAGTACTTAATTGTTGCACTTGCCATATACCAAAAAAAATCTAAACAAGTCATTGCATTCGAAGATCATCCGTCGACTGTGATGCAAAACATAACAATCTTCAAGCGACAAGATGCCGATGGGTGGAAATCGACCACAGCAGCGTCTCTCAAGCAAAATGTCATTAACAAATGAAAGCTTGGAATGTTTAAAAAAAAACGGTATCTTCAATTGTATTCCAAACATTTGTATGGAATGGAATCAGATATCATTGACAGGATTCCTACACAATAAAATTAATGAAAGAAGTAAAATTTTACCTACGTGGAACATTTTCATCTTCACTGCTAATTATGTCAAACTTCTCAATTTCTCTTTCTCAAAACGTCCTTACAAAGTTCAATATCCAATAAATTTTTAAAATCATAATTTAATATAATAATTTAATTATAATGCAGTTACATTATGAAAACTCTCATAATAGATTTAGATTACTCTGAAAATATTCTGAATTTGATGTTTCAGTCGCAGTTCTAAGATTACTAGTTTTCTTTTGTGAATGAGCCGCAAAGCCATTAACTTTCTTGACAGATCGCTTAATTAAACTTGAAAATATTATCATTCTACTCACCAGAGTGACGCACGACAACAATCAAGCAGGTGGTGACATCGTCCGCTCCCAAAATGCTAACATTTTCTAAAAATAAAATCAGGTGAGTAAACTAATAATGCCAATTTGAAAAACTACTCACTGTCATGAGGAACAGTTGCAGCCAATTCTCTTTGTTGGACGTAAAGTAGGCCGACTGGTCCGATTATTTTGTTCGGAACAGCCAGTAATTGAGCTGCTGTTTCCCTGTAGACTGGGTGGGTGTGATAGAGAGAAGTTGTGTCATGTGGACAGTCCTCTTGCAAGACTCCGTTCAGTACTAGAACCATCCTGTAACTGAAAGAGAAAATATCTTCAAGAAACACTAGAACAAGTGGAATTTGAACGAATTGGTGAATCATTATTCAGATAACTCATGTTGACTTTGAAATCTGAAGTATAGTTGAGGTTGTGGTCAAATTTTTTAAGTGGTTGAAGTAAATTCATACTTCCTTCGATTGGAGTACCTTTCTGGCACGTCCCCAGGGAGGCGGATAGGGGAACGGCCAGGGGGACTGGGAGCCCTATGTGGGAAGCAAATGTGGCCTCACGGACGGGGTCGCCGAACTCCTGGTCAGTGGCAGAAATAAGTAGGGCGAGGGGATCTAAAACTCTCTGAAAGATTTTGCTGAACATGCCGCCGTGGATCAGTCTACCCAAGCTAAGGTGTAAGAAATCGTGCCGACAGCTGAATGGCCGCAGGATGATATGTGATTACAAACGATCCCCTTGAGGAATCGGGCGAAACCTCATTGTAATCGGCCTACCTCTGATAATGCAATAATGCAGGGCTCCGCCAGAGGTGGAAAACTCTTCCCTTGCTACTCGTAGGAACACACACGAATGAAAAAACACAAAACCAGAAACAACAAAAACAAAAACCAATCCCGAGGCTGGACAGAAGTACTAACCTCAATCTGAGGCAGGAATGTTCATCCCAAGCTACCGCTCGGAATGAGGCTAGCCATAGAAGATCACCTCGTGATGATATACAAAACCAAGGCAGTAAGTGTGCTCACTTGAGCACATCCATGAAGGGAACCCCGAGAAGATTGAAGAAGCCGTGCAACAACAGTAATGTCGCTGCACCAAAACCTTCGCGGAGGCCGCTGTGAGACACCTCAAGGTTGCCAAAGAGAGTGTGTGTTCGACTACACTCTCCCTCCCTACTCTACAGATACAGAGATATGCATTCACACTGCTTGAATCATCAAACAGATTATGAGCTGGATGATATCAGAGAGTCATCTTGGTGTCTGGCTCTATATCCATTTATATTCAACATACACATGGCGTGGTGACATCAGGAGAATTTGGACTGGCTCATTTCTCTCTAAAATTGTCAACTATGATCCTCACCATTTGAACAATTCACGTTTTTAGGAGGATCTACTTGATAATTGACACCACGACTCAACTTCTCAAAAACTTGAATGAACCCAACCTGACAGCTCTCTTTGAAAATTCTTTTAGGGGGGTATGATCTTGAGGTTCCAAAAATCATAACAACTATTTCAACAGAGTGGTTTGGTGCATCTATCGTCTCACCTGAAGCTGAAAACAGCGAATATACACAATCTTTCTTCGAAGCTATCAGCTTGTATCCGTATGAAAGTGAAAAATGGGTAATTATCATTCTTCAAAACTGATTCAATACCCCTCATATTATCGAAAGTCCGCTTAATTCCCACAAAAATAGACTGGGAAGATATATGCTGCACATACTGACAGCAAAAACGACTATAAGCTCCACATTCTCCGCGCTTTTGTTAAACGGTTTCCAACTGGTTAAAAGAACTGTGATCATCTCGTTCTATGTCAAGAAGGAAACCAAATTCATCGGTCACTTGAACGATCACTTGTGAAATATAAATTATAATATGATATGTAAAATGACTAATAATTAATAACTAGAAAAGAAAATTGTCAAATACTAAAAGTGTAAAGTGGTTGTCTTGGCAAACTCAAGTAAAATCACTATGAAACTTTGTATAAAATGCAGATTATGAACAATAATTCTTCGAAAAATGTAATAAATCTCACTTTCATACTGAAAAATAGTGACTCACTGTAATTGCTCCAATTGTTTCAACATAAATCTCAACGATTAAGTCATTAAAAGTTTGTTGAGTAATTTAGGATGATGAATCACTTCAAAATTTTACCGATATTATTTATAAAAAAGGAAAGTTTGGGGAATAATTTGTTGTAACTTCAAGTAGGCAAACCAATCTAATATTTCACTATTTGTTACGTTTTCAGGTCAAAGCTATTATTATTGTCGCATATCCGAGCGCCATATCCAATTAATCTTGAATCTTCCACAAATAACTACATGGTGTTTCCATTGAATAACACGGATTCCTAACTGTTTCTCTGTTGAAAGAAATCACAGAATATTTATGAATATTTTCCAATGACCGCTTATTAATACTTTTCCATAATACTTTCAGTTTGTAAGCTCTCTTGGTAATTCTTCATATTTTCTTAGAAGTCTGGTACTGATCGATACGTCTACAAAAATAGTCCAAAAATATTTTCATAATTTATCATGTTGTTTAAATTGAAAGGGTTAAATTTTTAGGAGTGATAAATTTTTGGGAAAGAAAGTTGTGTTATATTTTCAGACTTGAATCTTGAATAAACCTCTATGTTACGGGTCCATAGTGAATTTAGAAAATACTGTATATATAAGAGTGATAATAATAAAGTTGTATCAGTTTTATACCTATCATTTCAAAATTTTACCGTACTACACAGAAAAGATAAGCTATAAATAATTTCTGGCTTACATTTAATCGCCAACTGAGTTATACTTTCATATAAAATGATAATGAATTCATGTAATTATGATATAGTTTGAATATTTCGAGCAGTATTCCTGTGGATGGAACTAAATGTAATAATTTTCCCAAATCAATATATTCTATAGCAATATAATTCTATCGTAACATTCTTACTTCGGTACAAATTAAAACACTCTAAGGATTTTTTATGCAATTTTCAAAAGTCGAATGCTGTCGATACAGCCCGGAAAATTAATCGGGCATTTGGCAATGATAGTGTTGATTAACGCACTGTACGATATTGTTCTGTGTAATATCGTTCCAGAGTGGTAAGTGGTCGACCTACAGTAATCCAGGACGAGGATTTAAAGACCCTGCTGGAGACTAACCCATCAAAAATGGTGCGTGGATGTCGGAAGAACTGGGTGTCAGATTCCATGCGGTTTTTGAACGATCGACAGAAATTATCACGTTTCAAAGTATATTCTTCTCTGCTTTCGCGCAACCAATAGAATCCTTTTCTGGATCGAAACGCTACGTGTGATGGAAAGTGGATCCTCTACCACAAGAGGAGACATTGAGAACAATGATTGGTCACCGAATAGCACTTCCCAAAGGCGAAAATCCACCAAAAAAGATCATGGTTACTGTACGGTGATTGTGATTCACCGATGTGATTCACTATCATTTTCTGCAACCAAGCCAAATCATCACACAAGAATCCTATCATCATCAGCAGCAGCAGCTGGCACTGGTTAACAAAAGAGGTTCGATCATGCTCCACGACAACACTAGTCAGTACGTTCCTCAAATTACCGGCCAAAAATCAAAAGAATGGTGCGTCAAAAATCTATTGCAGACTTTGAGAATAATAAAAAACTGCACAAGTTCATACGATCTAACCTGAACATCGAAGTAAGCATTCCACTCCTTCGAAAACCTGACGGTTCCTTGTGTTCTAAAAACATCGAATAAGCAGAGATTTTGGTCGATTCTGTCACAAGCTCCTTCACGGTTGAGCCTCGAGATGACCAATTTCCAAAAATTATAGCAGAATGACTAGGTACGTGATAATCTTACTCCTGTGACGTTTACTTCGGAAGAAATTAAAAATCATTTATTGAACATTAAATCGAACTCATCTCCTGGTTTGGATGGAATGAGCCTCTTTTTTCTCAAAAAGTTTACCGACACTCTCGGTTCTCCGTTGTCAACAATCATGTCAGTCTCTTTCGCAAAATCTCGCATCCCACGGGCTTGGAAGAAGGCATCTGTCACCGCTATTCTCAAAAAAGGCGATAAACGCGATCCATTTAACTACAAGCCCATTAGTCCGTACCTTCCAAAGTGATGGAATCCATCATCGTAGAAGGTATGTCAGAATTTTCAACAAAAAACACAACTATACCACTAGAACAGCATGGCTTCGTCAAAGGTAGATCAACCACCAGCAATCTACTATAGTACATGAACGATTGGACGACAGCGTCCCAGTGAGGAGGCTAATGCACAAACTTGACACACACGGTATTCCAGGCCAACTAAACCTATGGATTGAAAATTATATGACAGAAAGATCTTTCACAGTCAAAGTGGGTCACTCGTTTTATTCGCACAGACAAGTCACAAGTGGAGTTTCCCAGGGATCTGTTCTTGGCCCGCTCCTTTTCGTTGTTTATGCAAGTAATCTTGCTCTTCACATAAAGTCCAGCAGGTCATTTTATGTCCATGATACTAAACTATATAGAAATGCCTCAGTCGAACATCATTCCCTTTAAGAAGACCTCAACTTGATCGAATGGTGCGAGGATTGGCTTCTGCCTCTTAACGTCGACAAATGCGTCATACTTCATCAAGAAAAGAACAATCCATTCTATTCGGTACACAATAAGCGGTCAATCGTTACGTACAGTGTCCTCACATGTAGACTTGGGAGTGACTATTAGTACTGACTTAACTTGGTCCGAACATATAATCTACACGTGCAAAACACCCTGATATACCTCATCCGCAAAACGTTTCTCCGTCTATAATATTCAAGTTCCATAAAACTCTACGTTGATCCAATCATGGATTATGCAGCTCAGGTATGGTGTTCCGTTCTGGTGCGCCGAGACCTCATCATATATTTCCGTATAGCTAAGTATAACTATGCTAATCGGAAAGAACCTTTTGTTTTCAACAATGATTCGCGGTTACATGGCAACACACTCAAATTAAAAAAGGAAAAGGTCGCAACGAGGCAGAGACAATATTTTTTGGTAAATCGTATTTTCGTAACATGGAATAAATTACCCAAAGATGTTATGAATTCTTTTTGCATGCATTGAATTAACTTGTTGATATCCTTTGTTTTCAGGCTTACATAGCTTACATACTTTGTCCTCAGCCTTAATTTATATGTTATAATAATGATAATAATAAGTTCTGCCTCAGTCCCCAGACCTCTCGCCAACTGACTACCATCTTTTCAAACACTTTGATAACTTTCTTTCCGGTAGAACCTTCGCCAATCAGGACCAGACAAAAACGACCTTCGTCGACTTTATCAAATCCAGATCACACAATTTTTGTACTAACGGAATTATCGACATGTGATACGTTGGCAAAAGTGCACTGATTCAAATGACGTTTATTTCGATCTAATATTGTATTGACCTAAATATTATAGTTTGAAATAAACCCATGGAAACAAACAAAACTTTTGAACTATATTATATTTCACTATCGAAGCTTGACTTCGACGTCGCCTTGCGAAGCCTCGTTTATCTTTGATATCCGAGGATTGAGTTCTCTGTTGATCACGTAGATGGCGTTTCAGTAAGCTATAACTCACAATTTTCAAAAAATTGTGCTTAAATGCTACAAATGAATATATTTCTGCAGTCAGCTACAAAAACTGGTATTTCGTTAAACATATATCGCCTCCTCCTTACGAATAACAGTTGAAACTTGTGCGAGCTAAGGATCAACGAGGTCCTTTTCACGTACGATTCCTAGCACAGGTTGGACTATAGATAGTGAAAATCATCTGGCCTGACGGTTCGAACCATTATTTTATCTGACGGTCCATCGAATAAGAAGAACAAACCACTCATGCCAACCCAAACGGCTAACATCCCGGTAGCCATCTTGTTACATCTACAAATGATATGCAACTTTCCAGAATTACCTCACTGTGGTTTACGTGATGATGATCAGTTGTCAATTCGTCGTCTTTTATATTACTATAAAGTGTTCAGTATTTGTTCAATTCATATCAATGTCGTTGACCACACGCCCACTACAAAAAACATGATACTAATTATTATGATAATCATAATAACAATAATGAAAATAATAGTTAGTGCCAAATTTATTGAAATTATTGATTCTTAACCCTCTGACTCATACAAGCTAGTGAGCTTAATGTGATTTTTTTTAATCATCAGAGCAAGACGTGGAGTTATTAGCTCCTGGCGAGACGACTATCGTCGGAAAAGAGGGAAAAAACGGATGAAATGTCGAATTTTTTTTCTATAACTGTATAATAATATCGCATTCATAAACACAAAAAAAGAATTGAAATGAATAAATACACAAACTAAGGCAAGTAGACTGAGAGACAGCGTTCCGCAGACTTACGGTATGGTAGTAAAGTCTTCATTAATGCTAGGTAAACTATTTCACCTGCCGTAGACGAAATAGTATTTCTACCAGGAGTTTCTTTGAGCGTGCACAGAAGTCGAAAAGCACCAAAATTAACTCTGAAAACATGATCGCAGATTGTCTGCCTTTTGAATATCTTAAAATATATGACTTTTTTGAATGAAAACTGTAATGGCAGACATTTATTCCGGTTCCTACTATAATTTATTGAATTTCAAAGCTGCGAAAATTTATTACAACTTTGTGTTATTTCAGCAATGAAAATTGTATGTCATTTATATTATGATTACATACACATATTCAAAAAAACCAGACAGAAACGTCGTTTCTGACATTCAGATACACAACATAATACTTTCTCGGTCGTGCTAATGAAGGCGTCCGATTTTGACTCTGTCACTGTTTATCTCACTGGAAACTAGTGACTCAGCAAAGCTGCAATTTACATATGTTATTTACATTATCATTATATATACATATTAAAAAACCAGACGGATAGATCGGTTCTAACATGCAGGCACATGATACTTTCTCAGTCATGCGAACGAAGCGATATGTCTTTGTTACTATACCGTAAGTCTGCGAAACGCTGGCTCTTAGAGAAAAAAGGAAGTTTTTGCTCTTTTACACAACCACAATGCAGTTTTTCTATGACGCATTATTTCTTATATGTAATATGTGAGTTTGTTAATGAAGATAAATAAAAATCACGGTAACTGTACATAATTAACATTGTTTATAGCTACTTACTCCACAAGGCCAGAATTTCACTTTATGAATCTTTTGAAGGTTCTTAACTTTTGTATACTTTGTGGTTCATAACTTCATTTCTATAAGAAAACCTGGTCCAGTTCGAAATTTGATTAATTATACTTTATTGTCCAAAGAAAAAATATTGTTGACAAAGTTAGTTAATAAATATAAAAGAATACACAAATGTCATATGAATATAAAAATATAGATAAAATATAATGTAAACTTAAGTATAAAAACACTGAATAAAAAACCACAAACAATGGTTGAAACATACATACACATAAAACATGCTAAGTTAAAAATTATCGGTTAAAAATTTCTTACTTTGAAGAGAACATTTATCGAATTCCTATGGAGCAACAAAATCTGTGAATATATTCAACTCCATACATCATCTCCAGACAACTGTTTACCTAAAGGCTACGGTGCTATAAATTTTTCAAACAATTAGCTGGTCTCACTGTTGGTCAATGAAGAGAATATAAATCATTACATTGTTACAGGTCACGACAATAAAAGTAAATTACAAATAATTATTGCCCATCATAAACGTTAATCAATGACAGTACGCTGTGTACCACCGGTTGCAATGAACAAGGATGATTTGACTTTTATTGCACACTCATCGTTTGGATGACTAAGCTGTATATTGTCGATGTGAAACTAGAGAACCTTTGTTATTTTTCAACCTTTATAACTTATGTTACATTTTGATGGTATTAATGGAATACTATGTGTTTATAACTATGAGTTATGAATTAAACGAAATTTGCCATTATACTCTCTAATTTTTTAATTAGACAGTAATTTTTAAACAGACAGACAGACAGATTTAAACAGAATTGAAACACATCATCTCTACATTATGAATACAAAAAAAAAGTTTGGAACTCAAGTAATATTCATGCATGGACAATATACACAATTTCAACCCTGTTTGGAGTTTGGAGTTAGTTTAGGTTAGGTTCAAAGTGACTGGGTCTATTCGACCCTCCACCGCAAACCACAAGGGTTTATTGTGGCTCACACGTATTCACACGCGACCAAAGAAACCCATCTTCTCAACGAAGCCGATTAGTTTGTATGGTGAGTTGTCTTTCAGGACAGATGGTGAGAGTACGACTCTGCCGAACTCAAAAAAACTGATTTGGTCCCCAGTGGGGCAGGCACAAAGTAAGTGCTCTGCATATGATGAATCGAATGACAGTGACCTGTAAGAAGGCCTGTTAGACATCGTAGTTCATTCCTAATGTAGTTCAACAACTGTTTGGTATCAAGCTTCGAAGGGTGAATGAACGTCTTGAAGTGAGTCAATACTGGAGGATTCTGCCAGGAGTACATACATTTTTTCGCCATCCAGGGGTTCAATCTTTATTTGGCAAAGCTTAAAGCGATGCCAATGACACGCTCTGGTCCGATGAAGCTGATTGCAGCATCATTCTTTGCAAGAGAGTCAGCAGACTCATTGCTTTCCATTCCAGTATAGCCAGGAATCTAGACCAGAGACGATCTGTTAAGTATTTCTATCGAGGAGTGGTTTTTGGCAATTTGCTACCAATTCAGACGTTGCTCGTTAGGATTCAAAAGTTTTCAACGCCGTTTGACTTTAGTCTCACTATAGTATAGTACGATACTACTACTTTACTATACTATTACTTTGCTGAAAAAGTATCTGCATGGAAAAAACATAATCTCTGAAGATCTCATGCAGTTTCACTGCATTATACACCAAGAAACCCTCTGTTCTAAAAAAATTTAATTTCAAAATGTCATGAAAGTGGTAGTT